>APFE031295068.1:999-67110 GCA_000404065.3 Pinus taeda
ACTTGGTCTCGTAATTTTGATATATCATGTTGCATTTCTTCCTCTTCTTCATGAGTCATGCTAGAGCTTTCAGGTCGCGTACTAGGTGTTTCCATTTTCTTTCTTCAGGGCATCAATTACTGTTAAAAATGCTTCAATATGCCCTTTGAATTCTTTCAAAATAATTTTTCAAACCAAGCTTAAGCAAACATTTAAAAAAATATACACACCTTTTTTCACTTTGTAGGAGCTCGATATTGCCTCTAATGTACCTCTGTAATTTCGGATCATCCAGCTCTGAAGTTGCGACCTGCGGTAGCCCTCTGTGTCCTCTTTCTAATGCCACCAGTCTGACCCCAATTGGATTCTCCAATGAAGAGTTATGCCAAATCTCCCACAGTGACCTGATTATAGACTAATTCAATAGAGCGAACTTGTACGACGTGCCAATTGTTCCTCTTTTGACCTTTGGCTCTGAAAAATATATACAAGAAACTACTGTCTGTCCTCTTTCTGTACCTTCTTACGAAATTTCAATCTGATGCTCAGAGAGAAAGTTATGACGATTTTCTCGAGGTCACTTGTTTTGAATGTAATTCAGGATTCTGCAAAAAGGACCAACTTCCTCAGTTCATATCTCCGAAAATATAGCTCGAAAATCTCTGAAATGCGGATCTGAGATTCAATACGATTTCTTCTCAAATGGGTTTTTTTTTTAGCTTCTAAAACGTCGCAAAAAAAAAGTTATACGAAAATGTCACGATGACCTGTTTGGAGTAGCGAAACCCTAGAATCCAAAGCTCTGATACCAAATGTTATGAAACCAACTCAAGAAAAGATAGAAAAGATAGATCAATGCCTTAGATTCAGTCTTTTCGAGGGGCAACCTCCTTTACTTAAATAAATGAACAATTCTTGGATGATTCAAATGATAAAACCTCCTTTCTATATATAGGAGTCTAAGGAGTCACAATATAACCCAACCGACCTAACAATAATAATATAAAGCCACAAAATAACAATAGAGGGGTTCTATGGGGCACAGTAATAACAATATGGGGGACAATAGGGCACAACAATATTAATAAGGGGTACAACTACAATAGTAATGGGGTAATCACTAGTATTATAGGGACCCAACACTATAGTTATCTAGGTCAAGGCATATACTTGGCCTCTCCACTTCTAAATTCCATCTTCAAGTTTTCATGGACATTGTAACACATCAAAGAATGTGAATCATGTGTTGGAAGCGAATCTGAGCAAGTTTTGAAAGCAAATTGTAAACTAATATAGGAGTCTTTGTTTTACTACAGGAGATAGCCCAACAAGCAAAAAAATGTGCTAAAGGTGAGGTTGGAAATAAAAATAAGCAAAGGAAGGCATAAGAAATGATAAGTCACACATTTAAAAGTCATCACGTAAGTCATGGTAGGGTTTCTTCATCAAGATACATGGTTGCAGGGTTTCTTGTAGCTGCAAAACATGGGACTATACAAACACAATGAAATAGTAAATGATGAACAAAAAATAAATAGAAGCAATAAAAGTGATTTTAAATGCATAATAAAGAATGTTACTTTAACAATATAACCACTACCAATTCTATCATCTAATGCTCAAATTCTTTGAAAAGAAAGGCTACTCATAAATCATATAGTTAAAAGTAATATTTTGCAATAAACTACAAAAATTAACAAATGCATAAAGAATAATGGTGTGAAATGGGTCTTGAGCACACGGGGTGGGCCTTAACCAAAGGAAGCTCAGAACCCTGAGGGAGAAGCAGACTAAGAAATGAAACCAAAGACAACTTTTATTAATTGAAGAATCACTTGTACATGATAACAAGTAGCATAACTTGTCAAAATTGAAGGATAAGGGAACGCGTGCGGAGAGCGGAGGCGAAAAATAAAATAAAAAACTAGGGTTACAGAGTTGCTACAGAGGCAGCGATCCATGGAGGGGCGCAAAGGAGGGAGCTCCACTCCCTCCTTCAAGCAAGCCGTGACCAGCAGGGGAGAAAACCTATGGAAAATGATAGAGGACCTTCAATGGGAAAGAATAAGAACAGTGAAGAGGAACAAAATGGACAGGAATCCAAGGAGAAAAGTATTATTAAAGAGAATGAGGAAGAAGACAAGGAACAGGAAACAAAAAAAAAAAAAAAACACATGGGCCCATGTAAGCCCAAAGCCGTTGTAACTCCTAGAGTCTCGTTAAATGAGCCTGCTCTGTAGGAGCACAGGGACTATATGCAAACCTATGCAATCATTTGCAAAATCATGGGTTTATGGCCCACTGAAAAATCCTTACAAATGTGGATAAGATACCACTGGAAACCAAAAGGAAGCATTGACCTACACCTAGGTTCAAAGGGTTTCTTTACCGTGGTTTTTGCGAACATCGAAGACAAGGATAGAGTTTTTGAAGGTGGGCCCTACTTCTTTGCTGCTGCAGGTCTCTATATGCGAACTTGGATCATGAATTTTGTCCCAGAATGTGAGACCTTTACTTCAGTCCCGGTTTGGGTAAGGATCTATTCTCTTCCGCTTGATTATTGGCAAACAAAATCCTTAACAGCGATAGGTAATAAGCTAGAACGGTTTGTTAAAGCTTTTGAAGCCATTAGGAGGGGAAAGTATACTTCCTTTGCTCAGATCTGTGTGGATATGGATCTCTTTGGAGCTCTTCCAGATGAGATCATCTTGGAAGTTTACAATGAAGAATGGGTCCAAACCATAGACTACGAACATATTCCGTTCAGATGCCACCAATGTCATGAACATGGACACCTATTCAGGGACTGCCCTCTCACTAAAATAGAGAATAAGAGTAAAGCTAATGCTATGAAAGACTCTGAAAGCTTTCACAAAATGGCAAACAAAGGAAAAGGAAACAAGAAGGGAACAAAAGCACAGAAATCTGAAGGACAACAAACCAGCCAAAATAGGTTTCGAGTCTTGGAAGTGGAAGAAGAAGATAACACAGTAGACCAGACAAAGGGGGAAGAATTAATGGAAGAAGGGAAAGTAGAGGACAAGGAACAAACATCAGATAAGATTCTGCAAAGAGAAACGATGGTGAGCGATGCAAAAATAGAAATGGATCTTGAGATGACCCAAAGTGAGATGGAAACAGAGGACCAAGAACTTCAGGCGATTCTTGAGAAAGAGAATCTTGACTTGGAAGATTTCTTGTTTAAAGGAACTAAAGAAGGGATAGACTCTTTACCTCCAAAGGAGTTCAATAAAGTCCAACAACTATATATATGGAAAACCCAAAACAAAGGACCAGAAAGGCAAAGGAGCAAGGAAAAGCAAAGCAATGAAGGGGTAAAAAAGGCAAAACCCATACTTGGATTAGCACCCAGAAACCCAGGGAAAAAAAGAGGCAGGAAAAAGCAGAATGAGTTATTAATGGAATGTGCAAAACTAATGATACACTCAGGTAAGATGAAAGACCTAACCAGCTACTCCTTTACCAATCTTTGATAATGAAGTTTACTTCTTGGAATATTAGAGGTCTTGGTAGTAAAAGAAAACAGAGACTGATTAGTAACAGAATGAAACAAATAGCTCCGGATGTGATCTTCATCCAGGAAACCAAATGTTCCATTCATAAATTAAAAGAAATTCATAGCAGGTGGCTCAATAATTATGAGTTTCTGGAATTCAAAGCGGAGAATACAACAGGAGGTATACTCACCCTTTGGAATCCTAAGAAAATAGAAATTTTAGATGCTGAAGCATCTCGAGATTATCTTTCTGTGGTCATCCAGCCTGTCGAAGATAAGAAAGCCTACCTAATCACCAATGTCTATGGACCCCAAAGACTGGAAGGAAAACTAAATTTTCTTGATTCTCTAGAGGAACTAAGGGACAGACATGCAGGTATGCCATGAATACTGGGAGGGGATTTTAACATGATTAAATCGCTTTTAGAGAAAAAAGGTGGAACTAGAATTCAAAGTTAAGACTCTCTAAAGTTTCAGTCTTTTACAGACATTATGAAGTTAGTGGACATTACAACTAGTAATGGTATTTTTACTTGGAACAATAAAAGAGGAGGAGAGTCTCAGGTGGCTTCAAAATTGGACAGATTCATGATATCTGAAGACCTTATGCTTAATAATAAGGAAATTTCAGCAAGTATCCTACCCTTTGGAGGATCTGGCCACTGGCTGATTCATCTGGAGGTGTAGAGTATTGGTACTCCAAGGAATAGACCTTTTCGCTTTGAAAGCATCTAGCTTTCTCATCCAGATTTCCACAATAATATTGCCAAATGGTGGGCAGAAGATTTGAATATTCAGGGCACCAGAATGTTCCTTCTTCAAAAAATACTAAAACACATTAAGCTTAAGCTCAACGAATGGAACAAGAATGAACATGGCAACATTTTTGTAGCCACAAAAGCAGTAGAAGGGAAAATGTAGGAACTCAACCAAGCCCTTATCACAGACGGCTTTGATGAAACCAAGAATGATCAGGTCACCAAATACCATCAAGAATGGGAGGAATTATGTAAACAAGAGGAAATATTTTGGAGGCAAAAATTGAGGGTTCAATGGCTCAAAGAGGGAGAAAGAAATACTAGATTCTTCCATAGATCCACAATGGCGAACAGAGTTCATAACAGAATTTCAGTGATCAAGGATGAGAGAGGCATTCTTCACAACTCTCATGCTGAAATAGAAAAATCTCTGGTCAAGCACTTTCAAGGCATTGCCAAAGAAACTTGTTATAACAGAGAGAATTCCATCAGAAACTTCACATTCCTAGGCTGGTGTCCAATGAGGACAATTTCGACCTCAAACAGCCAGTAACCGAGGAGGAAGTCAGTGAAGTGCTCAAAGAAATGCAAAATGGTAAAGCACCGGGCCCAGACGGTTTCAATGTTGATTTCTTCAAAGCCTGCTGGAGCATTGTTAAAAAGGATATTCTAAATGTGGTAGAATATTCCAGGATGAATAAAACTATTTTGAAACCTCTGAACACTTCTTTCATTGCTCTTATCCCCAAGCAGGAGGTTGCTCAGACTCCGGACAAGTTTAGACCAATAGCTTTATGTAATGTGGTCTACAAGATAATATCAAAAGTGGTGGCCAATAGACTCAAACCTCTCCTTCCATCCCTGGTTTCTATGGAACAAGCTGGTTATGTGGAAGGAAGGCAAATTCTCAACAATATCATTCAAGCTCACGAGGTGGTTCATTCTCTGACTATCAACCGAAAGGTTGGTATGATCATGCAATTCGACATTGCCAAAGCCTATGATAAACTAAGCTGGAACTATATTAGGAAAATACTTATTGCTTTTGGGTTTGATCACAACTGGGTAAGATGGATCTTAGCCCTAGTTACCTCCTCAAGTTTCTCTATTTTGGTCAGTGGTTCTCCCTCTGAAACATTTCTTCCCTCTAGAGGCCTCAGACATGGGCGCCCACTCTCTCCCTTTCTCTTCATCCTTATGATGGAAGGACTGGGTCGATCTATCAATCATGACAAAGAAGTCGGTAAGATCAAAGGTCTCCAACTCTCTGATAAGGATCAAGCTTGGATGCAACAACAGTTTGTGGATGACACCATGCTGCAAGGAATCCCTACAGTCAAAGAAGCTCATGCATTCAAACAGATTCTAAATGAATTTTCCAAGGCTTCAGGTATGGAAGTTAATCTCACCAAATCCAAGATCTTTTTCTTCAATACTAATTTTCCATTCAAAAGAACATTGCTAAAATTCTGGGCTTTCAAAGAGATTCTCTTCCCTCAAAATATTTGGGGATACCTCTAACTACTAAGCCGCTACACAAAAGCATCTGGGAGTCGATTATCAACAAACTGCAAGACAAAATCAGAAAATGGACGGTTATATCCTTAAACCTGGCTGGCAGGCTAGTGCTCACAAAGGCTATTCTACAATCAATCCCAGTTTTTATGCTTTCTGTTCTCCCAGCTCCTAAAAGAGTTTTGCAGCTTATCAGAAACATACAAAGAAACTTTCTTTGGGGAAAGGGGCAAGTAAGGAAAAAATGGGCCTTGGTAGCCTGGGAAAAAATCTGCAAACCCAGAAATTATGGAGGACTAGGATTGGATGATCCTGAAAGTTTAAGCAAAGCTCTAGGGGCTAAATTATGGTGGCTTTGGCTAAAAGAACCAAAGGCTTAGTGGGCTACAATTTGGAAAGAAAAATATGCCAGTTCATGGCCTAGTGTGGATCATATAAGAATGAATGGTAATATCAATGGATCACACATATGTAACAAGGCTTGGGACAATAGAGGTCTAGTTCAAGAGAATGGATTTTGGGAAATTAGAGAGGGAAACTTAGCTATGTTTTGGGAGGACAGATGGCAAGAGGAACCCATTTTGTTGAAAGAAGAATTAAAGGAACTGAAGGCAGAGACAGATGCTAAAGGATTAATCAAAGTTAAGGATTGCTGGGAGCGGACCAACAATGCAGGAAAGTGGAGAAAATGGAGGAAATTTGATCTTAGAAATGACAACTCTTTAAAAAGAAAAGCTGAAGTAATAATGCAAGAGTTCGATCGAAGGAAAATTCTTGTTTCAGAAGGGAATCACCAGCTAAGATGGGGCAACAACAATGAGGGCACCTTTAATCTTAAGGATGCAAAAAAAATTCTCCTTGGTTTGGCTTCCCAGGCTCCGGATAAAGCATGGCAAAGACTTTGGAGACAACAAGGTTGGATGAAAATTAAACTATTTACATGGCTGGTGCAACACAGGAAGATTTTGACTTGGGACAATATTAGGAAAAGAGGTGTTCTGGGGCCCTCCAGGTGCCAGCTTTGTGAAATGCAAGAGGAAAAAATGGAGCATCTTCTCAACAACTGCTCCTTTTCCTCCAAGCCGTGGGATTCTTTTGCCTCCATCTTCCAGCAGTCGGCAGAGACCTTGGAAGCATCATCAACACCCTAATCAAGTGGAGAAGCAATTTCGCAAATAACGAATTTCTTAGCACTACTTGGGCTCTAACACCAGGCTTCATCATCTGGAACACATGGAAAGAAAGGAACACTAGGATATTCAAGGAAAAAAAAACCGCCCCTATTCCTTCATGATCAGATCCTAAAACAGCTACAAGAGACTGTGAGCTCCATTGTCCAAAATCTTCCTGTGAATCCTCCCTCGGCTTCTGACTGGAGGATTCTCTGCCAGCTTGGATTACAAAGTTTGATTCCTCAAAACCTGGGTGGGAAGAATCTCTTTAAAGACTCTCAACTTGATTTTTGGCAACCTCCCCCAAAGGGATTTTTGAAGTTCAACATTGACGGAGCCTCAAAGGGCAACCCTGGTACAGTGGGTCATGGCAGAGTTTTAAGGGATGAAAAAGGGAATATCTTGTTTATTTTCCATGGTCATCTTGGAAAGGCCACCAAAAATATGGCAGAAATTCTGGCTATGGAACATTGTTTAGAATTTCGGCTTCTAGATAATCGACACAATGTGATTGTTGAAGCAGATTCTTAGTTAATCATTAACTTAGTCAAGAAGATCAGTTGGGGTACTACACCGGAAAAGGTCTCAAAGAACTGGAGGCTCAATCAGATCTTTCAAAGGATCCACAACCACCTTCTAGGCCTTCATACCATAACTTTTAAACATGTTCGAAGGATGGCCAACAAGCTGGCGGATCTCCTGGCCAATCAAGGAGTGAATTGTGCAGAGGAAAAGTTTGCAACAAAATGGCAAGAGCTAACTCAACTGAGTCTTAAGGCGAAATGCCATGATCAAGCCAAAGAAGATTGGTTGATGTTTAGAAGCAAGACCAAGGAGGGTAACATTGATAACCCAGAAGCGGTATGAGTAGAGGAGTGTACTCTTTTAGTTTTATAGTGAATAGAGAGCTTTGGTGGTTTATTGGTTGGAGAAGCAAGCTCATTCAGAGCCTCTGTGGCTGCAAAGCAGGTGGCTTTCCTCTAAGGGTTTCAAACAGGCCAGTCAAGGCCTCTTCTCACAATATCTCTGGCAAGCTGGTTTGTCATGTGGACGAGAGCAGGGTACTCTTGGCGCCCCCGACTTACGTTTTCTTTCGCCTCCGAAAGTTTTTCAGTTTCCTGAGCGATTTTCGCAAGCCCCGCGAGTGGGAAGTGGTTTCAAATTTTTCGCACCGATCACATTCAGCGATTAACACGTGGCAGAGGGACCGTTTGTAAAACTGCCATGATCGAAAGTTAAATGGCGGCATGTAGGGTTTTGTGATATTCTTTTCCGTCGTTGGATTCGTTGAATGAGATCTACGGTCGGTTTTTAACGGGCTTGTTTGTGGGGCTAGGTTGTTTAGGTCCAAAAATCATTCCTGGTCAACTGCTCTTCTCCACCGTCGGTTTAAATTATAGATTAGTTTTATAGAGTTCTGTTACGAACAACTGTTCGGTTAGCTTTTATTTGCACATCTTGGATTGCTCCTTTTCCGAGACTATAGTCCTGTGGTCTTGGATTTATTTATTTTTTCCTTCCGCACCGTAGGTTGGCATCACCATGGTTCGGTGTCCACTCTGTTCGTGGGTATGTGTAATATATGTAAGGTAGTTTTGAATTAATTCCATAGAAGGATCGTCTCTTGCACCAACAAAAAAAAAAAGAAAACAAGTAGCATAACTTGAAAACTAGACGTCTTAATGATTTACACTGTTATTCTCTTACTTCTAATAAATACCTAATGGGACACTCAAGATAACTATTTCTAAAAAATGAATCATGGGAAAAATCCTTGAAAGGAGGACTGCTTTCCCTCCAAAACCAGTAAAAAACTGGATCATGTCCCATGGGTGACCTCGGAGCAACATGAAGGAGTATTTATTGTATAAATCCAACTAAGATTGAACCTTCTGTAGCAGCATGTAGACCCTATGAATCGATTTGGATATATATCCCTGCAATCAATGAAAAATCCTCTTAATATCCTACACAATAATCTCTTTAGGCAAATAAAGCATGGTAAATCTCTTTAACCCTCCTAAGAACTCATTTAAGTTAAGAAAATGTTATTAAGTATAGAAAGGAAGGTCGAATACAACCTTTATGTGCCTAGGAAAGGTTATATAGGCCTTATGTTTATCCAATTCGGAGGCCCGTCACTTGGTTGTACGATAGATTACCTTTTCACATTGTTTTGTTAAGAATAATGAATTTCTAGTAGTTGGAATTACGTTTGGTATTCTATTAAGCCGATCTCCTAGAGTAACAATGACACTACGTGGTCAAGTATCATAAAAGACTTGAACTTTCCACGTATAAGGTCCTCCTAAATAAAATCACAAAATTCAAGGAGGGGACATCACATAGGAACTCATCTTTGAAGGGCTTGATCACGTAGGATAAGTGACATTGATGACTGACACATATGTCTCTTCCATGGCTCAACCATCCAATGGTGTATGGTTGGGGGTGTGATACTATTGACAACTTCAATATCTTAATGAACTTAGCTATTATAAGGTTATTATAGCTCCAAATATCAACAATCAAATGTAGTGGGGTCCCTTCACCCATATCTATGAATGGAAGAGGTGCCCCCCCCCCTCTCAAGATCCTCTAACGTTTTAGGTTAGCTCTTCATAGTTACGATGGTAACATTGGGTTTTACATTGATGAAATTTTTTTTATTTATCTTATTTTGAATCAAAATATGAGATGAAGTTTGTTTTTTTCTCTTTAAGCTCAACCAACCATTATTTTTCCAAGTGGCATTCATCAGTGTTGTTCCAGGGCATTTGAGTAACCCACGCCACTTTCTAGTGTCCTTATGTCCTAGTGACTTGCGTTGGTTTTTTTGAGGTTGGAACTCCTCACTCTATCCCTTGTTTTTTGAGTTAGGTCATGTAGGTTTTAACCCTATACAAATAATACCTACAAACAAATTCTTTAAAAAACATAAAGTATACAATGAAGAGAACATAATATATACACAAAGATTTTTCTCCTGGAACCCAAAACCGGGAAAACCAGATTGATTTTTCATTATATTCCATTCAATGTTACAATGCATTATATACATGCTGAAACTTTCATAAACCACCAATCCATTAAGCTTGGATCAAAAAATAACCATAGTTCCTTCAATTGGATCCACAAAACCATGGGAAAAACCACCATGTGTAAAACCATAGGCAAAACCACCATGCGTAAAACCACAAGAAAAATTGCCCTATTGTTTTTTTCCTTTTGGTACTACCTCAAAGTCCATGTAGTGGGGCTAATGCACCCTGCACACCCCTCAGTAGGGGGGGGGGATTCCCTGCGACACCACAAACAAGGGGTTTTTCTGCCCCCCTGTGGACCCCACGTCGCGCTCATTGTTGTGAAGATAAATCCCCTCTAAGGATATAGGCAATCTCTCTAGCCCAATGAGTGGGTCTAGCAATAAAATGAACAAACTAATGAAGACTTTCCTAGTTTATGTTTAAACTACAAAGAGAGAGAGAGAGAGACCTACCTCGCTCTGATGCTAATCACCCAATCCTTTGAAGGTGACTTCGATCCCTTCGCTTCCAGGCTCACTCCTTGCCTTCTTCTTATGTCCGAGTATCTGTAAGAGAGATCAAAAGACAATACAAGATACAAGAGCATGCATGCCATATATCAATCATAAACTACTTAATAGATCAAGGATTATTAAGCTAAATTCATAAACATTTACACATTTATGGAAAGTGAACATCATATGTATATATTAATAAGCTGAAAAGGGAAGCATACAACCTATGCCTCGATGTTGGAGACCTCCTTTTGGCAGATATCCAAGTCCAAGCCAAGACTCCTCAAGCACTCCTTCTCCAAGTTATAATGGGAAACATTTGGGCATAATCTTAGTATAGGAATGCAACAATCAATGAAAAACCATTTGGGGATGGAAGGGATTATATTTATAGGAAGGGAGAGGGAGTTAGGGATCCACAAAAGAGGGATCAAGGTCCACATCTCAAGGGGAAGGCCCTTAACGGTAGGATCAAGAGCTCCAAATGGGAGAGCTCGACCATATATGCAACCAACAACATCCAGCTCGATGTTTCTTGAAGTTTCTAGCATACAAATCTTCTCCCCATTTTGAAAAAACCTACCAGAAGACGTTCAGTGCGGGTTTTCATATCAAAACCCGCGCTGGCAGCGCTAGGTCAAAGAACTGCAACCTTCCATCAACACGGGCAAGCAGTGGAGCAAAGAGCGTTGGTCCTGAAACTTAGGGTTTCAGTCAAACTTCTCTAGAATTGACTCATGACAATTTTTCTTCTATTCTTCAGGGATGTTTTTGTATGTGCTTCATGGTGAGTACACTTGACAACTTTCGTCACTTTGCGACACTTGCGACATTGATGACACAAAGTGCGACACATAGGATACGAGACTAGGAGTGTGACAAATTATAGTATAATACCTATGCACCAAATCACAAGTAGAGATAATTGTGCAAATAATATAACACATACCCAAAAAGGCCACGTTTTCCAAGGTTTTGTGTTGGAAGATTTGCAGACTTGAAATATTTTGTATTCCTCTGCTCCAATTTCTACTCAATTTTCATAGCGTGTGATAAGAAAATCCCAGTGAGGATATTTCCACGAAATCTCTCTATTTGGATGTACCTATGTAGGCCAATACACTACTTTAGAACCAATTTCTACTTAGAGTCTTTGATACCCAAATTTGAGAAAAAGACATGGAAAATATTTGTGTAGGATCTACTGCTATGTCATTTCTCTATTGTTCCACATGGTAGGTCGCTCGGGTTGGTGAGATTGGTTGTCCTTAGGTGAAACTAGATTGAGTGTCAAATCTCTATATCATGACCTCGTTGTTAGGACTCCACTATGTATCATTTTTGCTATATATTTTAACACCACTTTACCCTTATAACCATGATTAAAAAGAATCCCATTATCATTTTCAGCTACTTTATCCCAAGGTATACAAAAACCTCTTCTTTATTATATGTTTAATCTGTTTTACATTTAATTCCATAATACTCTTATATTTTATCATTAATTGAAGTGTATCATTGCTAACACAAGTCCAAAGATCGCAGATAAGTATATGCGGCCGTTGCTGAAACAGCTGACTCAGTTCCTGAAACAGCTGACTCAGTTAACTCAGTTGCTGAAACAGTCGTCAAGCACGCAAATTCTGTCAAGCGTAATTTGCGATTCTGGAAGAAGCTTTTTGTGGAATAGCAGCAGCAGTATGAAGACACGATTACCTGGATCAGCCTGAAGATAGCAATCTTGTTATCTCTGTTGTAACAGTACCTTTTCATGAAGAACATAATAGTCCTGTTTTGGGAAAAAGAACAGATTCGAGATAATATGGATTCACTCTCATGTAAATTGTAAATGATGTCTCCTCTTTAAAAGGAGGAGACATCATCATTAGAAGGAGTCAGTGGTTGTAAACTAAGAGAAGTACATTGTGTGAGAACTGGAGCTAGCCTCCATCTGTAATGTATCAGTTACTTTGGCAGATGAATAAATTCTTCTTTTGAGCATTCCAATTTAGTTCTTTCCCCCGGGGAATCTTGTGAGAGGGAAAGGGCCCGCCTTCCTCACAAGATTCACCCTTGATTCCTGTATTTTGTTTAACTCTTTGTGTGTCTTGCATTTTACTTTAATTCTGTTGTTGGACACTAGTTACACAGTGCAGTAATACTCTGTTCCCTTGACACTGCGTATATTGAATGCATTTATTCTGAAGTTGAGAAATTTGTTTCTATTGATTGTATGAATGAATGATGTCGGGAAGCAAGTGCTGAAGATTCTTGTATAAAGGAATAGGGTCCTGCCCCATTACTTATCTTCCTTTGTCTGTAGTGTGATTAGAAGCAAGAGAACAAGTGCTGAAGGTTCCTGTTCATGGGAATAGGGTCTTGCTCTCTTGAAGTCACCTTTCTTACAGTGTGATTAAGTGTCAGGCATCAGGTGCTGAAGTTCCTCACTAAGGAATAGGGTCCTGTTCCTGCTGTGGTTGATTGATTTCTCTCTTTGCAGATTGATTTTCCTTTGTTTTGGTTGTAACTGCAGTAGAGAAATTATTTCTGCTATAACTAAATCGACTTCAGCTTTGATTAAGTAGAGTGCGAATCAGTAGATTGGTGAGATTAATAATTGTGTGTTCTCCTTTTACTAGAACCTTGTTTCTGCTTTTGAAATTGAGCATATCCAGTGCGTGATTATCTTTGAAATAAAAAGACTTCCTCGGGTTGACAATTTATGTGGAGCTTGAATTGCGAAGCAATTAAAGCGACCAACAATTGTCTTCTCTAAACTTCCATCCCATGATTTGTCCTCTATGAACAATACATTTCTGTTGATTAAGACCTACTTGTTTGATGGATCGTAGAGCTTGTATGCTTTCGATTCATCACTATATCCAACAAATATGCATTGCCCCCCTTGCTGTCCAACTTCTTCCTCAACTAATCCGGGACATGTGCATATGCCATACATCCAAAGACTCTCATGTGAGTGACGCTATGCTTTCTTCCACTCCATGCATCTTCAGGAATTACATTCTTGACACTTTTGGTTGGATACCTATTAATGATATATACTGCAGAAGCGACAACTTCAACCCAATAGTCATTTGGCAAATGCTTTTTCTTCAACATAATCCTTGCGATTTCCATAATGGTCATATTCTTCCTTACTGCTACACCACTTTGCTGAGGTGTATACCTTGTTGTAAATTGCTTGTGAATTCCATGCCTTCTTGCAAAATCGAAGGAAGTCTTTTGAGATGTACTCGTCGCCTTAGTCATTCCTCAAGACTTTGATGTAGTGTCCACATTCCTTCTCAACAAGAGATCTATATTGACAGAAGCACTCAAACACATCACTTTTATGTTTTAGGAGATAGACCCATCTCTTCCTTGTGTAGGCATTTATGAAGGTCAATAAATAGTGGCTGCCATGAATTGATGGTGTTTGCAATGGTCCACATAAATCTGAGTGGACATCAAAGGGTGTGTTTGCCCTTATTGAATTTCCTACTGGAAATGTCTCTGTATGTTGTTTGCCTAAGATACATCCTTCCCATAGGCTTTCTAGTTTTTCTATGAGTGTTATCTCTTCACCATGCCTTTCCTATGCAGCGAATTCAAACCTCCAAAGTTGAGATGTCCAAATATCAAATGCCATAACCAGTTTTCATCTTTGACCTCTACTTGATAGTTTACTTTCATGATAGCTACATATTTTCCTTCATCCTCTTGTGAGTTCATTGATAGTTGTGCTTGTGCACCTTCTTCCTTCAAATCTGATCTTATCTTTAGGGGAAACACTCTATTGTTTGTTATATAAACCTTTGCAATCAACTATCTATTTGGAGGCCTATCCAATATTGTGCACACATCATTTTTTAAAAAGACATTGTAGCCCTTTTGGATGAGTTATCCAATGCTTATGAGGTTATGTTTCAAACTAGGGACAAAGAAACATTTGAGATGTACTTATTCCCCCCCTTATTTGTTAGGATATTAAATCTTCCTTTGCCCATGATAGAGATGTCACTATCAATCCCTAATGTCACTTTAAATTTCACACTTTCATCTAGATTGGAAAACATTTCTATGTTCCTTGACATGTGGTTGCTACACCCTGAATCTAGATACCACATATCACTTTGTTTTTCTTGTGCTACATTACAAGCTAAAAACATGCTATCATGGTTCTGGATTTTTTTTGTGAAATTTACACTTGATTTGTTACTAATGTCATATTGCTTCTTTCTACATTCATTTGCATAATGACCATACCTCTTACAGTAATGACATTGAACTTAGATTTATCATACCTTTGACCATGTGCTTGATTTTGGCTTGGGCATTGACTTGGATTTTGATTGCTTCCCCTTCCACTTGAGCTTGAAGGGTTGCTTCTTCCACCTTTGTGCGGGCTTCTTCCTCTTCCTTTACCTTGACGAAATGAAACTTGTGTCTTGAAGGCATGTTCCAATGAGGAGGCTATTCCTCTATTCAATCTATGTTCATGAGAAATTAGTGATGCATGAAGCGCATCCACTGAGAACTATGAGAGATCCTTTGTCTCTTCTATCACCACAACAATGTCATAAAACCTTGTTGGAAAACTACTAAAAAAATTCTCAACTATTATCGTTTCCTCAAGTGTCTCACCATGAGACCAGATTTGAGTAACCAACCCAGTTACATGTGTAAAATATGAGTCTACATTCTCAGAATCTTTCATACAAAGTGTTTCAAAATCTCTCCTCAGCGTTTATAATTTTGTTCTCTTCACTTTTGCGATGCCTTGGTAGGTTGTATGGAGTGTGTCCCATGCTTGCTTAGACTTTGTTGCTGCTACAACCCTTGGGAAAATACTTTCATGAACTGCTTGGAAAATGTAGAAGAGGGCTTTTGCATCCTTCTTCCTGTTGTCCCTCAACAAATCCCTTTATGCTTGAGACAAAGCATTGCATGTTGTTGCATCTGTTGGTTCTTGAAAAACATTCTCCACCAAATCCCAAATGTCTTGAGAAGAAAACATGGCTTTCATTGTAATAGCCCAATAATCATAATTTTTTCCATTAAACTGAGGTATGTGAGGATTAGTGAAGTTTGTGCTTGATGTTTCCATTTATGAGTGAGAAAAAAAACTTTCTACCTGCTAGAAATATGCTAAAAAACAATCTTTTCTCAAAACAATTTTCACTGATAGTAAAAATTCTTGTTTTTACGCTAAGAGTTACCATGTTAGAAAAAATTCATAGGGGCCAAGTAGAGGAGTTTGGCTTAGAAATAGTTGCGGAAAGGAAAATCTTATGTTGCAGCAAGGAAATGACAACTACACAGAGGCGCAAGGAAATCACAACTACACAAAGTCTTAATTAAAAACACAAAACTCACGACATAAAAAAAATGTGTAAAAGCGAAATGGTCCTGGTAAATTTACTTGCGAAAGTTTAAGACCACATCATAACATACTTTTGATTATATTTCAAAACATAGGAAAATACATTTGCATGATCATTGGCCCACCACAAATTGCTCCACAATTTGCTCTTCACTACCTCAGGGGCTTTCACCCTCTTTCTTGCTCTCAAACTTGCAAATGACTTTTACATTCATATTTACCCAAGAATACAACTTTCACTGATTAATACATGTCACAGAGAATATTTAAAACACGGGATGGACGATTATACAAAATGAGAGATTTCCTGAGCTTGCAGAGGTTGTGGACTACAACTAAGAGTTGTGCAATAAATGTTTCACGCATAAATATTTACCAACCCTCATTAAATGCTTTAACTATGTGATGTGTTACTGAATGATCAACGTTGTACTACTGCCCAAACCTTCTCCTTACATCCAAACAAAATCGCAACATGCAAAATACCTCTAAGTATTGCTGATTTTACAGTGTCTAACCGCGTGGTTGAGATTAATTTTCCCACAAGTTTTAATATTAAATTAAAGAATGATGCGTCCACTAGAATATTAGCATCTGGAAATCTCTGCCTCGCATTTTAAAATACGCTTTTTGCAATGCTTTTAGTTAATTAAGTGCAGTGTGTGAGCTTTCAGCAAATAGCTAGAAAGCAATAACATTTGGATCCTATTACTGTTCGTAATCTTTGACTTTATTTCTGACATGAATTATTTGCCTCTCGTGAGAGGTATTTGTGTGTCCAAAGCAGCACGCTTCGTTTAAATAATTATTAACAATGCTTTAAAAACAATTCCTACGTAGTCCGCCTCTCTGAAGGCACGAAGGGGCCGAGTTTGCCGGGCAAACCCAGTCCAACACTTTCTAAAAACCAACGGTGTGACTCCACGCGGCAGTTTGTCATTACAGTCTCCTCTGTCATTATCCACATGAAACAATTCCTTCGCTCCCAAGCTGTCCATTTGACAGGAATACTGGGCCTTTCAGCCAGTAATCTGCGACCACATTAGGGTTATCAGTTATATAATTCCCTTTCTCGATGGATCTATGCACAGTAATGTCTAAAAAAACAAGATTTTTCATCGCTGTCTCTGTCGGTTTTCCCAATTTAAATGCCGTAAGTTGTCCTTGTCTACTTTAGCTTCTAGGGGCTCGGTCCTTGGGTCTACGTTTCCATATTGGGCTGTAAAAGCTCCTAAGTTGCCAAATGTCATTTCAGTGCATTTAAACGTCTATAAAGTTTTTCTGGAACTGCTATTTTTAGCTTTGGTTCAAAGCAGATCTTTAATGTCTTTCGCTGTCTTGGTGGCCTGGAACGTGGGCGATTTAGATCCTCCAGAGTCCAAAGCATGATACTGCCTAACTCTATTTGGTATCCAAGGAGAGGTACGGTAGAGGGCTATAAGTGGCCAAATACCAGATACTCGCGTTACATTCCAAGGGAAGCTTTCTATATAAGGACATCATCATTACCTAGTTAGAAATATATTAAGTGTCTCCAGACTCCAAGTGTGCAGTATATTAGATCTCAGGACTTTCCAAGGGAAGCTTTCTATATAAGGACATCATCATTACCTAGTTATAGAGATGTATTAAGTGTCTCCAGACTCCAAGTGTGCAGTATATTAGATCTCAGGACTTTTGGGCTAATATAATGGAGAATTGGTGGCCTAATATAATCGAGAATTGGGGGTCTAACATAATGGCTTGCGCTAACAAAGATCAGGTCGAAACGACAACGAGGAAAGGTCCCTGGACCGTCGAAGAGGACATGATGCTTAGTAAATACATAAGATTACACGGGGCAGGGCGCTTGAACTTTCTGGCCAACGCAGCAGGTATGTACGAATAAAGATCTTTCAAATCGTTAGATTATTGAACGTGTACAAAAATGTTTCCTTTTGGGGAAATTTCAGTTCTTGGATTTTTGAATGTTACGAAAATATTGCCATTTCTGGATTTTTCAGTTTTTCTGCTTATTATAGTTCAGTTTTTCTGCTTATTATTGTTTGGCACGAAGATTAATTTTTTTTAGTTCAGTTTTTCTGCTTATTATTGTTTGGCACGAAGATTAATTTTTTTTTTTTTTTCCATAACTATAAATTGTAATTTTATTAAATATAACAAAATTATATTTTGTAGATGTTGAGGGGCATATGCAAAAAGCAGATCAGAAGATAGCTGTCAAAAGAAAAACCAGATAAAATAAAGTACAAATGGGGAGGAGATCATGCTCTTCTACCTTTTTTTTTCTCAACTTTTCGCCATTCCCCTTGTGTTGGTGAGGACGGAAAAAGTATGAGAGAAGTGTCCTCCACAAGGCGAGGATTTTCCTTGTGGATGCTTTCTTTTGGCTCCATTGGTGTCTGTTGTTTCTAATATCTTCTCCGGCAAGGAGTCCATTAGTGCTACAAATTTCTCCGTTTCTGGCCCTTTGTGTGTCTCACTGTTTGCTTTGGGGGAGGTTCCCATAGCTTCCTCCTCAATAGGGACATCATCATGATCTGGTGGAGGGATAGTTGCCTTCTCATCCACTATTGCTTCATATGGGTTCACTGTGCTTTGCTAGCTTCTTGGTTTTTGCATTTGTTTCTTGTGTCGTCTGGTTTCTTTTTTGGTTTGTGGACAATTACTAAGAAGGTGACCTATTTTTTGACAGCCACGGCACTTGTTCTCATAATTTAGTGGTTGATTCCACTGTGTGTTGTTATGGATCAGAATTATGTTGTCAGGTAAACCTTTGCTAAGATCTACTTCTACACAGGTTCTGGGAAAAGTATGTATACCTCTTGAAAATCTTTCCCTGTCTTGCTTGATGTATTTTCCTATAGCATTTCCCATTGCTTCGATGACTTTGGGAAGCCAGAAATGTAGTGGAAAGTTGTGTAACCTGACCCATACCGGCATCTTGGAAACCACCATAGTATTGGCGTCAAAACTTGGGAATCAGGAAGTCATTAAGAGTCATACATTGCCCTAGAACAATGGGCCCTGATGGAGGGCATGTTTCATTTCCGTGACCTTGTAGAATTTGACAATAAAAAAACCCTTGGAGCATAAATGGATATCACACATTCTTGTCCATGTGGAGTAGATCCATTGATATAATGCATCAGTTTTAGGCAGAAGCCATTGAATTTGCATATGACAACCTTTGTAAAGAAACCATTATAAAATTCGTTTACTTCAAGCAGAACGATTGAGAGTACTGGAATCTTTATTTTTTGCTCCACAATATGGGGTTAGATTTTGTGGTGGTGCTGGCTTGTTGCTGGCATTCCCTTTCTCTCTCACGGCATCCTTGAAAGAAGCTGTTTCCTGCCGAGAAATTAATTCGTCGTCCTGTTTTTATTTCTTCTAGGTCAAAATTCCTAAATGTATGCATTTTGCAGGTCTGCAGAGAACTGGTAAGAGTTGCAGGTTAAGGTGGATTAACTATCTCCAGCCGGATCTCAAACGTAGCGAAATCGCTCCAGAAGAAGAGCGTTTGATTATCGAACTCCAGGGCCACTGGGGAAACAGGTACACTATATGCTCATAAAACACAATATACCATTAGTACATATGTCTTTTTAAATATATGTAACTTTAAACTATCAGGTGGTCTCGCATAGCACAGAGATTACCGGGAAGAACGGACAATGAAATCAAGAATTACTGGAGAACTCGTGTCAAGAGAAAAATAAACCTAAATGCTGAGAATGGCACAACTGGCATTCATGGAGACAACGGATCAGTACATTCTAAGCGCTCAAAGTGTTTTTATTGCCCCAGATATTCATCTGAGATGCGGTCCAATCTAGACAGCGCAGAGCCTTACAGTAGCTTCCTAGGTCAAAATACTGAGAAGATAGATGTTGAGACAAACAAAACCCCATATCTGCAAGACGATATTTCACCAGTGGTAATTCCGACTATTGAAAGAAATTACGAGAATGCACTGCAGAGACAAATTCAGGGTCCTTCCCTAATCAATGACGATGGGAAACAGTATGTAACCTCGCAGGAACATTTGGAAGGATTGGCCAAGCAGAATAGCTTACCATTCAATTTCTCCGTGCGTTCTCTTGCCACACTGATGTCGTCTGAGTCTATTGCATATTGCCCCACTCAAGATAGCAAAATAGCAAACTCTTTTATCAATATGATAGCTTCACCGGAATTCTCTGAGAACGAGAGTTACTTAAATTGTTATTCGGATGTGTTATGGAACATGGATGAACAAGAGGACCGTTTCAATCACACTCCACCTCGGGATATTTTGTATGATAAACGATCATATTAAAGAACTGTGAAGAGGCCAAAATAATAGAATTGCTTTGTTCTTATTTATTATTCTTTTCTGTGCATCGTGCCAGATCTGTAGAATTTGCTAAACGCTGAAAACAAAATAGAAATTCAAGATAAGATTAGTCTAATTCATAAGTTTGTCGGGTAATTTTCTCTTGTTAGTCTCATGAATGTCAAAACTGGGGGATTGTTTTTGTCAGAACGCAATAGACAGGACTTGAATACGGAATTTTTAAATATTCATTGTATTTTGTCATACGGAATTTTTACAAATTCATTGTATTTTCTCATATCAGCGAATGCTTATCATAAATGTCCATAATGCAGAAACCGTATGTTTTTGCCACACTGACTCTCCGAAAGCCCTACAATGAGCACTGCTCTGATACCACTTTCATCGCAGAGCAAATCTATGTACCCTGTGTGTACCCTGCAGTTTCTTCTTCTGTTTTTCTAACCACGAACACAACGACGAGCTCAGTAAGCTCTATCAGAGGAAACGGCTGTAAGGTATAATAAACCGAATACACACCAATGAAAACGTCAAGCACACATAGCTCTAAGGTCTAATAAATAGACTATACAGAAATGATAACATCAATACTCAGAAATTAAAACCTCAATAACACATATGAGGGATTCCACAAATTAGTTACAACTGGTTTTTCTCAACTAGGCTAACAATTTAAAAGGAAATTATGAAATTACAGTTTCTTCACTTGGTTCCTTGTGGCTTTGCAGAACCAACTCCTTTTTCTGCTGACAAGATTTTCTCTCTACTCCTTTACCCTCTTTGGTTCGCTTCCTCAATCTTTTCTTTTCTCCATTTACAATTCTTCATAGCAGACACCAACACAGACATGCCTTTCTCCTTGGGCATATAGCTCCATGCTCCACCCGTGTCTTGTGTTCTTCCCATGCGCCTCTGTTCTCCCCGCATATCACTACATAACATAGAAGACATGAACCTTTGAAATGTTTTCTTTGTCAACAATCCCAGAGAAGGCGAGGCAGCTTCCTCACATTTTTTCTCGTTTGCAATGTCAATTTAGTGGGCCATGATGTTACAAGTATTTGGATGGGCAACCATTTCTTGGGGATAGAAACCTTGTAGCCATTTGCATTCTTCAACTAACCTACATCCTTAACCTTGAGAAAATGGATTGTTGCAAGATTTCTTAGTATATTTCCCAGGCTAGGAGGGACTAAATACATTATTAACTTGTCTGGATTCCTTATTGAGGATGCACAGTTTGGTATAAAAAAATTTAAAACACTTATGGATGATTTCATAGAGACTACATACTTTAAGAATGCAACCAGCCACGGCCAAATTCGATGTCTATACTTTATTAGTTCAAATGTAACGAAAATGGCCATACTTGCAATTTACATTAACCATGTGGAATGTGAAATAAAAGTGTTCATCAAAATTTTAGAGGTATTTATTTTATACGTTTTGATGTGGAATGTGAAATAAAAGTGTTTATCAAAATTTTAGAGGGATTTATTTTTTAGGTTTCGATGTATAAGTTAAAAAGTAACTTTTATGGAAAATGGAATTTTGATAAATATGTAAATGATAGAGTTAAATCTAATTAAAGTTGACTCTATTAACAAAACACTTTACAAGAAGTCAGAGGGGTTACAAAAATGACCTCATTGTAAGTAAGGGCTTTTCTCAATGGAATCTTTCTTTTCTATTTTTGGTTCTTTTAATATTTTTGTCATATATTTAGCTATCGATTTTTTATCAATGTTCTTGTGATTAAATTCATGGTAGATATGTATGATTGCTTACCTCTTCTCTCGACATCCAAGCTTTCTCGATATTATTTGCCAGTATCTAGAACATTGGTATAAGAGCAAGTTACCATTCTATGAGAACTAGGGTTTGAAGCATATTTCACTCTCAAGGTTTTGCAACAATTTGCAACCTTCTTTTGGAGCATATGGAGACCATCTGTTTAGTCATGCATTGTAAGTATAAAATTTAGTGCACGAGCATTACATAGTTTTCCATTGTCATATCTTCATCGAAGCATTCATACATGGATTCCCTACATCCATTGGTTTGTAACATTTTATAGGTTTTAGGGTTTCCATGCTACCAAAAGAGGTTCCATGGCCTCTACAACATCCCATGTTACTCCACAAACCCTTGGCACCCTTTATGGCCCCGTTCACTTGGTATTTTCACACTCATTACTATTGTAGATTTATATAACTATGCCATAACCTAACAAATTATTTGCAGCATATACAAGATTGGGTGACCTCATTTCACCAATTTCTTAGCTTACCCACAACGGTATCATCGTCGTAGAATAAAAATCATAGATGGATCGTAGGGCACCAATCTTCATCCATCTTTATATAAGTGTGATGACTTCTATATAGAATTTCAAAGAGTGCATAATGAATCATTTTAAAATAACTTTTATTAACTCAAATTGATGTTTTATAGAATTTTATTATGTTTGTTGGTTTGATAGATATCATTGATTGAAGTCACATGTGTATCCAAAGATGCATGACTGCACATATCTTGAGTTTTAAGAATGGTTTCCTCACTCCACATATATTGAAACAAAAAATATTGTATAGTAATGGGAATTCTTTTTCAATATGTCAAATGGATCTATCATGGAATTTGATTTCATAATCTATAACAAAAGGTATTAGAAAAGATGTAGTGAGAAGTCCATTACCAAAAGAATAAAAAGGTTATGGGTCATCCAAAAACAATGGTTATCGGTAAACCATAAAAAACCTTTCTTCAAGCTTACAATTTCTAAATCTGTGACGGGTCATCAACAAACACATAGTTATGGCTAAACAAAACAAAACCCTTCTCCATGCTTACCATTACAAACTTGGTATGGTCAACAAATCCACATTGATGGGTTACCCACACAAAATCCTTCTCTTCAATTCCACTTGGCACATTATAATCATGACGATTATGGGTCATCCACAAACACATGGTATTGATCAACCACACAAATTTATTCTCTTCCTCGGCTTACACCATATCATAATTATGAAGGTACATTCAACATAATGGGGTCGCTGGTTTTTGTATTATGGGTGAATGATAGAGACCATCATTCTCTAAGGGGGGGTGATTGATCCAAATCTTAAGGGGCATTATAAACTAATTTTTTATATATGTCATAAGTTCATAATTTTTTATAAAAGGGAACTGGATAGATATGTACTAGATGGAGTCAAACCTAATTAAAGTTGGATCCACTAACAAGACACCATATAAAAAGGAAATGAGAAAATACTGAGGGTGAGGAACACGAGGTCCAAATTTCTTTCTCAATGTACGTAATGGTTCTTTTTAATAAAATGATTTATTTCAAACACTCTGTCTATTTTTCATATTTTTGTCATGTATAATTCTTGTATTTTTATCAATGTTCTTATTATCAGCATTGTGGAAGATATGCATGTTTTTTCCCCTCATATCTCAGTATTCAATGGATTTGCCCCCCAAGATCTAGATCAAGTGTGAATATAAAGAATCATATAGTAAGTATCTACATTTTGGATTCCACACGGAGAAAGTAGATGTTTGAGAATTTAATCAAAGACTTTCAAGATGAAAGTTGAACAAAATTCATTAATACCATCTTTATTTAAAGCTATGTTAGGGATATTTTTATGAGCACCTCATGTGCATATATCAATAACTAATAAATTCTATTGGCACATTCTACAAACTCTTTCTCCTCCAATATACTCTACCTACAATTTTTCTCTTTATATGGAGCCTTGCGTGTTTTGTCTTTTCCTTTGTTAACACTTGTAACATGTTGTGCAACCATACCTTAAATAAGAAATAAGTGATTATAAAACCATTAAGACCATTAACTTCCTAAGCCAATATTTCCATCCCATAACATTAATGAAACCATTAGTCATTACGATAATATTGAGGTTAGAAATGAGTATGGAAGAGAAAAAAGATGTCTCAACAACATCAATTTAAAAAAAAAAAACAAAAATATTCAATATTATGATGTCATCCTAGTGGTAAACATTTTTGGAGGGAAACAAAGAAAAATACATTTTAAGGTGTATTTTTGGCTTATGTACTAATATGTTTACTCAAATATCAAATCTAAGGATCAATTGGATGCTGAATTAAACTTGCATCCAATAAGCACTTACTCTACATACTTTTGAGTGGACCTATAATAAAAATAATTGAAAATACATGAAAACATATGTTTTGATTCAATATCATGTACTTTCAAAGAAACATTTTTTTTTTTTAGTGTGGATCCAATTGAAAGTATACAATGTGGGTAGTCCTTGTATGAAGAAATTAATCATGCATCTACTTGATTCCTACACTTCACGTTTGAGTAAACCTATGAAGAGATAAGTAAAAAATACATTTAAAAAGGTAGTTTTCTTTCCTTATATTCATAATTCATATTTGATTATTTCAAGGCACATTTTAGAACTCAAAATATCAGAATGATTGTCATTCCTTTCTCACCCATCTATGGTTCAGCCTTTGCAACTCGATGAAGGATACATTCCTGCACATGTATGACTATTATATCAATATTTTTTCCATAGTTTCTTATTTATTGAATGTCTTCCTCTCTTGGAAAAGATCATAACCATATGTTATTTCTAATCTAAATAATTTTAGCTAGTTATATACTCCCTTATTTAAATTTCTATATTCTTCTTATTCCACAACATGTGAAGTGCATTTTTTTCCTTTTTGTTGCTAAAATAGAAGTGTCCTTATTTTACTCAACTGCCTCAATTTATTCTTATATCATAGTATTCAAGAAACTATAATATTTTTACACTTCTATTTCGATAGCTTCATTATTCATTCATTTTTTCTATTCCATTATGCAATACATCATGCACCCAACTACATCTTCTTACATATTGGATGTAGAATTTTCTTCATCCTCTTCTTAGTCTTACTATTGCATTTATTTACAAATATTCCCCATATTCATATTATTTTATTTCAACATCCATCTAACAACATTCTCTCAATATTTAAGAAGTTCTCCATCAAAACAATTTTCTATGTGTACTTGCTACATATTTTAAGACTTTCTTTCCCTCATCATCTGCATGTTTTCTCATTTCTATTTTGTTCTTGCTAATGCTAACAATTCTTGCACCTATTGAACATGTTATTCATATTCTTTTATATTTTGCAACATTAATATGTATTTATGTGCATACACATCCATAAACAATCAAATCATTAGATAGAATATAGATGTTTTTTAGATCCCTGTCCATTTATTATTTTACAACTTTAATCACTCCATTAGTGACATCAAGGATTGTCTTGTTGTCTATTGCTCATACTGATAGAATGGTAGTCTCATCCTGTAATGTCCCTAAAACCTTTTGGTGCTGATAAAATAATAATAATATTTATTCTAAATTAGTTATGAGCCTCGAATTAGATGAAATGACTTGTAACCACTAGACAATAACCATATTGTCATTCCAAGAAAATTAGTTGGGGATGGTGGCTCTAATTATTTGTTGTCGTGTTTCCTTTTTTTCATACGGATTCCTCACCATCCCATCATTTAACTCCTTCCAAACATTCCCACAAACCTATAACATTGTTCTGGTGCAATGTTAACATGCTTACAATTGTTGTGACTTCTAGTTGTTAAGAACGCCATGGAAATTCTTGTGGAGTTACATCCCATGACTACTTTTATAAGGAATTTTGTGGGTTTGGTTATTGTGATCAATACCATATTATGTGTTACCGCTAGATGAGCGGGAAGGGTACATATGATTTTCGCAATGGCCAAATAACTTGTGGGATTTGACTGAACTCTACAAGTTTTCTGATTAAGAGGGCGTTAATTCACTGATCTGGAAGTCATTCAACCATTAATATGAATGGTTACATGCTAGCATGCAATTCACAAATTTCATAAGTATTTCAGTCAAGAAATAAGTATTCTTATCATTCATCTTAAATTAAGAGTTGCATATCAATATTTTTATGTTTAAAAGAAAAGAAAATATATAATGTCTTAAAAGAAAGAGTGCATATAAATATCATTTCGATAGTTAATGTGCACAAAAATAGAAGCTTTCTATGCGCGAATTCTTGAAAAGAGTGCATGGATAGATTAATTGTGTTAATTGCATGGTTTATGTGCATAAAGAGTTAAGTTAACTTTGTTATTGTTCTAAGAAGGTTTTCCTGATTTTCGTAAATAAAGATGAGTTAATTATGATATTTTGAACGGAATGTATGAGAACCTTGCATATGAAATATAGATAACCATGTCATGATCTTGAAATGATTGTATGAGAATCATGCAAATAAAAGATAAGTGGCCATGTTTTCCTTGAAAATAATATGTATTTCGATATGCATGAAAGAATAGATACCATGCATTTTATTTCTTGAAAAAGAAACATGTGCTTGCTTGCATGAAATAATAGCTATTATGCATTCAATTTCTTGCAAAAGAAATATGTGTTTTTGCATACATGGAAATAGTTAATACTTTGTTAGACTTGTTGAAAAGAATATGTGTCTAGCTGCACAAAATAATAGTTAAAGTGTTAGTTTTTCTATAAAAAAGCTGTTTCAAAAAAATATATTTTATGTTAGTGTGCTTTAAAAGAAGAAGTTTTTGTATGCAAAAAAAAATGAGGAATGTATTAAATTTCTTGAGAAAGAACTTGCACTCTTATGCATAGGAATAATAGCTATGGTGGAATCTTCCTTTGGAAAATAATGTGTTTACAACCATCAATATATTAGTGGTTATTCTAATTTGTTTTTGAAAATAAAGTGGGCTTATATAAATAAAATAAGATTAGATATGGTGTATAATTTTTGGGGAATTTTTCCCTCTACTTGTGTGAACAATTAGTGTTAAGCATGGATTTTATTTTAAATACTATCTTAGTGAAACTTTCAATATTAATGTACTTTAGTGCACAGAGGTAAAATGTATTTACTCATTTTCTTATAATTCACATGAAGAGTGGATAATGAGTATGCTTTGGTGATATTTATGGAATTTACCTTATGCGTGTGGGATTTTGAATGGTTAGGCATGGTTATTAACTAGATGCATGAAGAGAAACAAATATGTTTATGTATTTATGTACTTTTGAGTAATGTAAGTGAAATCTTAATAAAGTGGAAAGTATAAATACATTGCATTCATTTTAGTGGTGCACATGAAAATATGCTTGAAGCATAACTAGTAGAATATTTATTATTTGGATGCCAGAGTTTGATGACAATAGTAATTGTAGGAAATGATTATAATTCACGTGAAGGTTGGATTACACTTAAAAATTATGACATGAAAAGAACTAGTGATTGATGCATATTAAAGAAATGTCAACTGCAGGATAATCCACTGATGAAAATAACCAGGCCACAAAGAAATAATTTTTGATGATTTCTGGGTAAATGATATCATGATTAATGTAATAGCTTCTATCTAGTTATTTTATATCTACGATGATATTTTTTTGTAAGATTTTGTGACAATGGTAAAGGGATAAACTCATTTATAGTCATTGAGTGAGGGGTGAAGAGTCTCATGAAACATTTAATAAAATTAAATGTTTGTTGGTTTTTCACTATGAGGTTTCCAAGGTATATGAGTGTCCAATATTGTGTTTTCCTTTGTGACACTGTAATGATGTTTGATTCCTTGCATGACATGACATTTACATAATCAAGTATGTGATTAATTAACCTATTCAAAATAGTGAAGAAATTGATGCAAGTTTATGATAGTATGCTATAACAATGGTTGTTATGTTATGAAACTTACGATTCCATTTCTAAAGTTTACTTGATGTAATGATGATTATTTTATGTAATGGTTAGCTAAGGAATATGGAATAGTGAATTCAAATTATTACTTGTTGGTAATTGCATAATTTTTTCCTAATCCTATGTACTTTTACACGAGGTTTACTAGGGGATGTTAAAAGTGGTATCAGAGAAAAATGTTGCATCAATAGTGCCTTTTGCGAATTAGTAAGTGGAAAATAAGTTGAGTTATGATGCTAGTGAGAATTAGCTCATGTATGATTCTAACAAAATTGCATAATTATATATGCAGTAGACTAAGTTTAACATGAGATGCATGATGTATGTTAATAGCCACATTGAAGAATAGTAAGTGATGCTTCCTTCTTTAAAATTGTGGTCATGAGATTTGAATATTTGTGTATATAAAAGACAATAAACATTCTATTGCATTTATGAAAAATATTAAGCACTCACTAGTGATAGGTGGATTAACTACCAACTTTTGCACACATACTATTATGATAATGACCATGGTGTATTTAAAGAAAATGACTAAATTTATAATGCACTTCTTATAAATAATGAATGCATGTATTATGTGTTAATGAAAGGATGTAGAAGGTGGGGTTCTCGTTGAAGAGGACAATATAATGTTGTAAAAGACATTGAAAGAACTCCCTTTGGATGTTAAAATGAAAATGAGTAAGTGGTAAGACTTGAATGTAACGGCTATTTGACGATTGAGTCCTTCCATAGATTTTGACTGAATTAAGATGGTTAGTAGCATTGATTAGTTAGTATTTCATGACTAAATATTAAATCTATATGCATGAATTAGTTTGATTGAATATTATTACAAGTTGTAAACAAAGTGATTGTGGTAGATTACTTCATGGTGTTGGTTTATTGCTAACAATACATTGTCGGAATTGGGGTTGTTTGGATGTTTACCATAATTATTATCAATACTTACGCATTAATAATAAATAAATGTTTTATATGAATAAAGTTTTGCATAGGCTTTTATGCATAACAATATTATATGGAATAAACTACAATGGTTGCAAAAGTGGATACTTGTTTAGAAATGAATATATGTGACTACAAGTCCTTGAAGGTTACAAAAAACTTGTATCATGATACAATAGAGTCCTTAATGGGACAGATTTAATGGTTCTACCAAATGATAGAACTAGTTGTAATCAGATGATATTGATTACCTTGTTTGTTCAAACTTCACAACATTAAAAGTTGATGATTCAATGATGATGTCAGTTGATGTGCATTAATGAATTTTGATTAGATGCATATGCATACATGGAAATGTCATGAATTGGAACTATGGGAATGTCAGCAAGGAAATTCCAATTCCCTTAACTGTTGTTTTATAAAACAACTTTATGAAAACTTTGTTTTAAAGTTCCTTGGATGTAGCATGTGGAAGATGTATCAATATTTGTTATTATTACTTTTAATGCATGGAAGTGGTATATGAAAAGTAACAGGACAAACACCTTTCCACTATGTTGAATTATTGAGAAGATTGATGCATGTGAAAGTGAAATGCAACTTGAATGTCTTTGACAAAATGTCTTGTGAATGACAATATTTTGTAGAAAATATGCTTTTATCAAAAACATTTGTGACTAACGTTTCTAGTGTGATGGAAACTTAGTGGTGTTTCAATGACATGGAGCATAAGAACCCGTGAAAGTTAAAACATTGTAATGTGATTTGGAACTCCAAATAAGAAGGTATAATGTTATGATATGCAAGATATGGTAATGGTTTTATAAATTTCATGATGGTTATGATGTGGCAAATTTGAAATAAACACCACTTGTACGGTATGAGATGAGAGTTATGCTCTCCTATCAAATTTACTTTACAGACTATGGGGTCCATGCTAAGAGTCAAGTATGAATACATGATATACATAAAGGTTTTGTTCGTTTTATTGTTAATATGTATATGGTTAGTTATGTAAATTTTAGTGATAAATGGTGCTAAAAGAGAATTTCACATGTCAAATAGTTATGGGACAGTTGTGAAAGGCCCAAGGAGGGCTATGGGTTGATGGTGGTTTCCTTCCCATATTTCCTCTCCTTAGAGATAGATGATCTCAATAAGGGAAAAGAGTTTGTCAAGATGGTGAGAGGGTAAAAGCCTGAGGCAACTCTGTTGATTTTGGAGCTTGTTGGAGGAGGCCAAAAATTACTGATGGACAATACACTATTGTAGGAATAAGAAGGATGCTGCCAAGAGGAATCTTATGTTGGACCTAGTGTGGTCATTGTCAAAGAACTATCTAAGATGTGAAATTAGATTAATCTAGTTGTGGAAACTAGTTCTTATTTTATTGGGAGGAACATTCTTTTGCCCAATGTGGTTCACATAGCTGAACATGTTAACTAATCATATAAGTGTTTTGCTAAACATTAATTTTGTATATGATTCTAGGCTGAAAGCATGAAGTTGGGTTACACTTTTTGGGGACAGAGGGTGTGTTTGGGTAGAAACAAACTGTCTCAATTGAGCCATTTAAGGGTTGGATTGACCCTTATTTTAGCACTCATTGAACCCGTTGGTCTCTAAAAAGGGAGCTCGATCGATGGATAAAAACAAACCCTTGATTGACATATATGCTTGATTGAGCCCCTTTTTTTTATAAATACCACTCCCACAGTTTGCGTGCACGGTTTGAATAAATCGTCGGTAAACTAAGAGTTCGATTGAGAGTGTGAGAGTTTCTCAACCAAGATTAATGGAGCTTGATCAAGAAATTGGAGCATGGAGCGTTCAAATTAATCTTGCCAACCACCCTGCCATTTTCCTAGAGAATCAAATGAAGGTAGGTATTCTATATTTTGTCTTTCTTAATTATTTTTTTTTTCAAAATTAAACAAATTAATTAAAAAAGAAATGTGTACAAAACCATGAAAACCAATTAATTAAAAAAAAATACAAAACCACAAAAAAGCCCTTCAAAATAACATAGAAAATCACAAAACCAGACATGAAAACCATTAAAAAAAACCCTTGAAAACAACTTAGAAAACCACAAAACCAACCTAGAAAACAGTTCGAAACCACACAAAAAAACTATAATTTAGGTTTTAAATTTGTTTCTTACTTGAAATGTTTTGTTTATTAAATGTATATTTTCGGATTTTGAATGGCAATTTTTTTTTCTAGTTATTTTAGGTTTTAATGTTTTTCTTTATGATTTTTTTGAAATAAATTTTAAAATTGTAAATTATTTTGTTATTTTATATGCATTTCAAATTTCTAGCAAATTTGACCAAAAAGATATACCCTAAAAAAATCCAAAACAGAAAACAACAAAACTATAACCAATAAATAAGTAAATTAGAAACTTGATATTGAGATGAAGAATATGGTTTCTCAAAGTGGGCGTCTATTTATAAAATAAAAACTTTATTTTATTTTATTATTTTAAATAAAATTAATTTATATTTTAAATAATTTTTTGATAATAAGTATACGATGATTCTAGTTTTAAAAATTAAATATTAATATTTAAAGTTACAAATCTAATATCTATATATATATAATATATATATATATATTATAATATATATATATATATATATTATATATATATATTATATATATAACTATAATATCATATAGATGTATATTAGAGTTCTTTATAACATAACATAACATAATTTTATAAATATTTGATTGTTTAGAGAGTTTTCGGCGAAATCACATAGAGAATAATCTGTCGACGCGTTTCGAACCAACCATGTGGTTCATCGTCAGGACAAGTTGAAGATCCAATCCAGCTTAGCTTCTTAAATAGTATGTGTAGAGACTCCAACGGCTAATTTTGACCTAATGACCTAAGTCAAACCAATAATAATCTTGTTAAATTTTTAATTATTATTATATTCCTCCGAAAATAGTTAAATTTGGTAAATTATATAATAAAATATCATTTGTTACTTGTACTTGAATCTATATATATATATATATTCAAGTACAAGTAACAAATGAATATTTTATTATATAATTTTACCAAATTGAACTATTTTTGTAGAATAATAATAATTAAAAATTTAACAAGATTATTATTGGTTTGACTTAGGTCATTAGGTCAAAATTAGCAGTTGGCAATATAGTCGTTGGAGTCTCTGCACATACTATTTAACAAGCTAAGCTGGATTGGATCTTCAACTTGTCCTAACGATGAACCACATTGGTTGGTTCGAAACGCGTCGACAGATTATTCTCTATGTGTTTTCGCCGAAAACTCTCTAAACAATGTTATGGATCACAGAAGTCTAAATTCCTTAACTATTTGATTCATAACACAAACTTATAACATAAAAATCTATAATTATTTAACATGTGCAACATAAAGTTATTTAACATAACACATACAAATATATAATATAACATAAAATATATTATTCTTATACATATATATACATATACATATACATATATATATATATATATATATATATATATATATATATATATATATATATATATACTATATAATATATATATATATATAAAGCTAAAACTAGAATTAAATAGTTCATAACATAATTATATAACTAGATATATAATTTTAGTGCACACACACATATATAACATAGTTATTTGGATAACTATAACATTAATATAAATATACCATATATTTCTCTCTCTCTCTCTCTCTCTCTCTCTCTCTCTCTCTCTCTCTATATATATATATATATATATATATATATAATATATATATATATATATAATTTAAAATATAACTATATATATAAGTTTATGTTTCTTTTTTTTGTTGAAGCAAGAGACGGTCTTTCTATTTCATTAATCCAAAAATTATGTTACATAATACACAATAATCCGTCCATCTTCATGGACCTAGGAAAAGGCTTCCTGCTAAAGACATAACCCCCCACCCTACACTGGTAGTTACCAAACCCTTGAATTACACACTGTGTTGGGCTATATGATCCCCCGACCACAAGAAAAACTCTGGAAACTCCCACTCACCCACTTCCCAGAAAAGATTCAACAATCACCACCATTCTTGCTTCTCGCGCAAACAAACAGTTGAGGGAAAAAATCCTCGACTAGACAAGTGGAGAATAATGACGTGGCCCCACAAAATAGCTCGGTCATTCCTGACTGTAGATACGCGTGGCGGGATCCAACGGTCATGAGCAATATCACACAATGTAATACCATTGAACTTTAGTGTGTGATGGGGGCAGTATTCATTTCCACCCCCCTGCCACATGTTGGAAGCTGAATGGAATCACTTCCAAATCTCCAAAACCATTTTCCGCTCAAGAGCCATGCAATCACCTCAAAACCACCTTGGACGTGGTTTTCCATCCTGAAAATGGATTGAGGGGATATTACCACTGCCAGTAAAAACAATCCCCCCTTCCCGTGCATTCCTTCTTTGGATCCTGAACTAGAAACTGTAGCTCACTGTGATTTGACCCACCATGCTATCGCCTGTAAAACTGAGGAAACCGGTCAACTTACATCGGGGTGTTTTGAGTCTAATATTTGCTTTCCCCCCACTCAAAGTACATACTGAAAGACTGTGGTCAATCATGCTGAGAAGAATTCATTCTGTGCCTGTCATCTTGTCACGGTTTCGAAAAAATTCTCTATCTTCTACCACTTGCTCGTCACAGAGAGTTCTTAATTTGCTCTAAGGCATTACCTGCCACTTCATCACAATCCTGCATTCTCAATTGTTCACACCTTGGTTGGCCAGGATGTCTGCTAGTTTATTGGCTTCTCTTCAAACATGGTTGAAACTAACAGTTTGAAGTCCCCAGAGATGACTTTGAATTCTTTGGTAAACCTGGATTAGTCTCCTGCAATTTGAGATTTTCTTCGGCCTAGTTATACAACTAATTCTTTTCACAAAGTTTATGGATATCTCTGTGTTTGCTTCTATAATGACATTTCAGCCATGGTCTTGCTTTAGAAATTCTAGGCATTTCTCCAAAGTCATTGCTTCAACCATATTATTGGTGGATCTTCCTAAATGGTAGTGGAATATAAAGATAATGCCTCCTTCTTCATCTCTTAACACCCCTCGAAAACTAGTAGTTCCCAGGTTTCCTTTTGAGGCCCCATCAATGTTGTAAATTTCAGATAGCCTTTCTGGGGAGGATGCTAGAAATCCTTTTCCATTTCCATTGTGATTGCCTTCTTATTCAGGCCTTGGGGAATAATCCCTTGCATTCCCAATTGCCTGAGAGTTGTCAACTTTGTATCTAAGGGGGAATTCTTAGGGTGATTGCAAACTGTGGTGCTGACTGTCTCCTTAAGCTATTTCAAGACCAGTTCAAATAGGTGATGAGGGATAGTCTTTTCATCCTTGAATATTCTTTTGTATCTTTCTTTCCAAGCATTGTAGATAATGAATCTTGGCATTAAGGCTGAAGCCAAGTAAAGGAACTCATGATCTGAAAAGTTTCTTCTCCACTTGATTAGGGTATTAATGATACTTCCTCTGTCCCTGTCTTTCTGTTGAAAAATGGTAGTGAAAGAATCCCACAACTAGGAGGTGTAAATACAAATATTGAGGATATGCTCCATTGTCTCCTCTTGAGCTTCACATAGCTGGAATCTCGAAGGCCCCAGAACACCCCTCTTCCTAATATTGTCCCAAGTCAAGATTTTCTTGTGATGTACCAACCACATGAAAAGCTTGATCTTCATCCACCCTTGGTGCCTCCAAAGGTGTTGTCGGGTCTTATCTGGAACACGGGATTCTAGCTCAAGGAGAATACCTTTTGCTTCCTTAAGATTAAAGGTTCCTTCTTTATTGTTGCCCCATCTTAACTGGTCCTGCCCCTCTGTTACCAAGATAATCCTTTGTTTTAACATTCTCATGAGTGCCTCTGCTTTTGTTTCTATGGGGCTGTCATCTCTGGAATCAATATTTCTCCAACTTCTCCACTTTCTCAAATTATGAGAATGATCCCAAAAATCCTTTACTTTGTTTAGTCCTTGGGAATCTGTTTCAACAATGCATCATTGACAAATATATTGAATCCATGATGAAAAGTGAATTTGGTCTAGTAAGTAAAAGCATTTAGACAAATTTCTAATTTGTACCATATTGTTTTATTATGTAGTGTGTTGTATAAGAAATATTGTCTTCATGTGCTTGCACTTCGTACATATTATGTGTCAAAGTCAAATGTTAAGAACTTAAAGTCTATGTAGTATTTGGTTGTCATGATTTTTTTTTAGTTTTGTAAATAAACTTATTTCATTTTTTTACATATATATTTATATATTTATGTGCTATGAATAAAATGAATTATTTAGAAATCAGAAAAAGTGTGAAGGTATATTTGATCACTTCTTTCGATTTTGTTTATGTGGAAGTCAATACTTTGGTTGATAAATTATCAAAAAAATGAACTCTAAAGTTTAGTATTTTAGGCTACATTATTCTGCTTCAGTTTAGAAATCATTTTTTATCAAAATTTCTTTCTTGCATTAGTAGATATGTATTATATTTATTATATGTAATATGTTGAGGAAACTCATATATATGCCCCAACAACAGGTCATCCCAATGCAACAAGTTCTGTTATACATGGTCAAGCTCGCGATAGGTCATGTAGCGCACCGAGATTTCATGTTCCCCTCGTAGATCATACGTCTGACACCATTCAGAGTGTCAAAGGCAGTGCTTTTGTCTTTTTCGATGACCATGCTACATAAAGTGGACCTTCCTCACCCATTTTAGGTACACCTCCTGCATTTTTAAATCGTTTTTAAAAGTTATGTGTTTATGTCTTCAAGTTGTCTTTAATTTTAAAATTGTCTTCAACTGATGTGTTTGAATTTAATGTAAATTTTATTATTCTTCTAGTTTGTTAATTATATATACACATGTTAAATTATGTTTATGATTTACAAGCTCTTAGTAGGATGAAGGTGAGGATAAGTGTGCAACATCGATCCCTCCTTGGGATGATGCCACAACTCATATCACACTAGAGGATGCTACGACCCATCATACACAAATCACAACAGAGATAGAGAAGGCCCCTGCTAATTCACCAACTCATATTTCATTCTCTTTGATGATAGATAGAATCAATAGGTTGAACGAGACATACCGGAGGTCGAGCCCACATAGCCACATACAAATTGGAGACCACTAAAAACTACATTGGAAAAAATTAAAAACTATTTTGAAAACAATTAAATATATGTAAACAAATTATTATTAAAATGTTTTTAATGTTAATGCTATAAATGTTACTAAAAATGTTATTTATAGCGAAACTATTTAATATAAAAACAAATTGTTACATAGATATTATTATTACATTAATAATATATTTACATGATAATTAATATTAACAATAATTGTTAATGTAATAAGTATAATTGAACATTATTATAATTACTAAGAAATATATTATTAATGTTATTAATGATGTTATTTCTATTTAAAAAAAAAAAATTAATAACTATTTAGTGTTAAATAATTGTTATCAATGTTATATAAGTGTTAATATTAATATTAGTAAAATTTAATATTAAAATATTAATAATAATTACTATTATTAGCCATTTGTAAACAAACATAATATAATATTATTATTGAACCTAAACCTAGTATTTAATACCTAATACTAAATCTAATACTATTAAATCTAAAAAGAGTATTATTAAGGCCTTTGTTAAACATAATACTAAAACCTAATACTTCAATCTAAAACCTATTTGTATTATAAAACCTCATATTAAAATCTAAAAAGTTATATTATAAACTATTATAAAGTTATGTTATGTACCTGAAAAAATGCGTTATATTATAAAATTTTATATTAAAGATAAAAAATGTTATAATGGTTAAATATAAAAACGTTATATTATATTATAATCCTAAAAAGCATAAACACATCAAAATCTAAAACATTGCATTTATATATATATATATATAATCTAAACATTATTTAATATATATTTTTGTTAAGTTGGAAAATAATGAGGCGACATTATAGTTATGTCCAAGAATAATATTTAAAAGGGTAAACAATTAAATAAATGACTTAACATCTAATCTAATAGTAACCTTAATAGTGTACCAAATCACCGTTTATTCATAGATCCATGAAATTTATTTTATTAATATTATAAACCTAAAACATTAAATATATTATGAATCCTAAAAATCTATATATGTTATAAACATTATAAGCCTAAAACGTCCATATATCATACAAAAAATTAAAATTTACATAAAAACGATTACACTGGAAAATGTTATATTAGAAAGTGAATTACGAATAGACAATTTTATTGTTATATGGCAATGGGAATGTGGTTGGAGGAGACATTTCATAATCTAATGCACCTTTCCAAAGTGAAGTCATGTTTCCAAAGAGGATATGGATGTTTTACAAAGCTAGCTTTTAATGAAGTGAATCTAATTTTTGTTAATCTTCATACGTGGTCAATAAACAATTACATGGTATATTTTTAATCATAATTTTGTAAAATATTAATTTAAGTAGGGTGTAAACACTTGATTTATTTATGAAAGGAAGCTACCACTATCCACTCCATCTATTGATATAGTGATGACGATGAAGATATGCCAAGATCTTTCCTTTTTAGTCATCTGATTCAAATTCATAATTAAGAAAATGATTAAAATGCAAAATTCCAAGAGGGTGATGCTTATCTGCATAAATATATAAGTTGTTTCTAAACCTGTAAAAATAATATTTAATCCTTTCATTTTCTCCCTCCTCTTTTTAACCTCATGTGATATGTGAAGTACTATAAATATTTCAGTGTAACATTTCATCACAATAGACTCGATAAAATTATAGAAACCTATAGTATGTTTGGTTAATTTTCCTTTAGATCTTGGATTATTTAATAGTTGATTGTATCATTTCAGTGAATGAAATAGCTGAAATGTGAGAAATAGAATATAAAGAAATGCATACACAATACACACATGTTTTTTTATAGGAAACCCTTACGAGGGAAAACCTAACTAGAAGGTGATCCTTCTCTACTCAATTTTCCTTGGTACATAAAAATAGAATATAAAGCAAGAGGTATGGTCCATGGAGTTACTAGAAGCTTATGGAAAATAAGGTTGTCAAAAAACTTTAAATCCATCTTTTATACTCTCCAAATTCCGACTCCCAGTTTCCATATTCAACTATGGAAAAAAATACAATAGCATAGAATGAAACGCCTAGTCATCCTAGTGGCCTCATATTTAATGTAGCCCAATAGCTAACTAGGAGCAAGAGTTGATTCCCTCAACATCAACTAGAGATAAGACCTTGGACTTTCTAAAGTATTCATTAAAGTGTGCACATGCCTAGCCCCATATGCAATAGTAATGGGGCCTAGATTGGCATCCTCTCATACCATGGTGGTCAACATGGTATATGAAATTGTGATAGACCTACATTTTTTACAGTTGCTATGTTTGACATGATTCTTGCAATATTGGAAGGGTATCCATGTGTAGAATAAAACAAAAGTGTTTCGTTAAAGTGACTTTTTTACCCCAAAAAATTCACTTAACACTGCAAAATGGCTCTTAAATATTTGAGACCCAATTGCATTAACTAGGATCCATCATTAAAATGATTTTCCAAGATAACTCCTCCACATTTTCCACTTTAAAAGCATTGAGTTAAGTGAAAAATAATATAATGGTCCAATACAAAACACTCGTTAAAAAAAGTACACAATACCCAACAACAATCTACAAATAGAAAATTATGAAAAAAGATAAAATCGATTCTTTATTGCAAATAAAGGTGTTAATTTTAGAAATCTAGTTCACTATCCAAAAGAGATAAATCTATTTCATTCTTTTTTTAACCTCATTCCACCTCATTAAAATGAAAAATCAAGAAGAGGAGATAATCAATTATTTATCAAAATTAGATTCACTTATTCCACAAATATATTTCACTCTTCAAAAGGGATAATTGATATAAATACATTCACGACATCTTAGCTTTTACTTTATCCTCTAAAATGTCATTAGGTTCTCCAAGGGGAATTTTAAAAAGAATTAGGGTTAGCTTTATCATAATATTAGATTTTCCAACTTTCTTCATCCTTTCCCCTTCCTCAACCATTTCAAATTCCGAACTTTATGATCTATATTTAACCCCAATGAAAAATGTGTTCATGCATGGGATAAGTATCATGTAAATGCCCAACTTTCTTCATCCTTGCCCTGCCTCAACTACTTCAAATTCCCAACGTTACGATCTATATTTAACCCCAAATGATGAATGTGTTCATGCATGGGATAAGTATCATGTAAATTTCCAATAATATTATGATAAACATAAATGCATAAATTTCCAATAATATTATGATAAACATAAATGCATAAAAATAAATATAAGTAAATAACAATCAATATTCAAAAAATAACACTTCTTAGTGACAACACGCTCGCTTACATATTTATAGATGTATTCATTGTATTCTATCATTCTATTTTATCAGCTTTTCATACATTGTTGTAGTCTACTATTTCTATCTGTAGGAATTTACAGGGTAAGTTCCTCAGACAGAACACCAAAAGGACACCGCTCACAAACAAATCATAGATCAATACACCAGTATTTTGACGTGGTTAAAAACCTCAGAGAGGGAAATAGTCCACGGCCTGCGCCAACATGGCTACTACAGGCAATTTATTAATAAAAGAATTAAAATTTACATAAGCTTCTCTCATGCACGGTGAACCTACAAATGACCCTCCATGTGCTTTAAATAGAATTCATGGACCAATCGGGTGTCAAGCCATGGATCAAGTGTCGGTAATACCAAGGAGAGAGTGAACCATCGGATCACTACATATCGTGACCGTCGGATTGTAAGTTACAAAATGTACAACGGTAAAGAAACACACTTTACCTAACTCTATACTAGACCAAGTTGAACTTAACTATTTCCTATGTGTCGGAATATCCTAACACAACCTAAATAAGAGGCAGATGATTTTTGAGTTAGGAGACTTGAGGGTTATTGTGTTTTTATATCTAGAGGAAGGAGACCAATATGTGGAACCCGTAAGAGAGGATTTCAATATTGAATACCTTGAAATGATTACAATGTCACTACATGAAGGGATGATTATGTCAATCTGACTACTAATGGCATGTTGAACTAGCGTAGCATTAAATCATGTTCTTCATATTCAGAGGAAGTGCTTGATAATTGGCAGCAGAGATTAAATAAAGTCTCTACTGTAAGGTGTGCACATATTACCTGCGCAATACGATGGATTGGAACAGAAGTACACAATCCCCAAAATTTTGACTGAGTGTCACATATTTATTCTTTTGTAAAAGAGTTTGAGTTATAGGTACCTGAACATCTAATATTGCAAGCTTTAGACATATCATTTAAGGCAACTCCTGCGTGTTGGTGGGCCATGCACAAGGACAAGATGGAAATTTGGTGGATATGTAGACATTTGTTGTAAATCAGGTTTGGGTTAGATGCAGGAGACACTAAACCAAAGTAATAATGGACTGAGTTTCCCTACTACCCATCTTAAGGGCTACATTGCAACAAGGAATAAGAAGAAGATACTAGAAGAGGAATGGGTACATTTGTTTGTACATACATTGGATACTATCTCAAGGAACTAGTATATTGAGCTACAAGTGCGTAGAGGAACAGAAAACTTAGGAGAAATTACTCATAATTTTAAGGTAACATTCAACTTTGAATCAAAATTATTTAGTTGATATAGCTTTGCAGAATGTCAAAAATAATATCTTTGCACCAGAGGGCCATACTACGTAGAATATAATACCCTTGTGATTAGCGCACAAACATTCTCATACCATTAAACAATTCATGGAATGTTACAAGTTCATAGAAGGATGTGAAGAAGAGGATGACCCAAGAAACTTAAAAGTACCAAAACAGAAGGAGAATGTGCAGTAGCAAGTCCAAAGCTAGATTTTATAGACTATACAAAACCTATTAGAACACGCAAAGTGGATATTGGAACTAAACTCAACCTTAATATTGCAGTTCTTGGAGACTACTCAGATGAGGAAACAGTGTGAAATATTATTGAGATACTGCTCGAATACCAAGACCTTTTCCCAACGAAATTTTCAAAAATTAAAGGGATTGTTGGGGATCTAGGAGATATGAAAATCCTCTTGAAACCAGGCACAACGACCATACAAACTAAACCTAGTATATAAACGGAATGTTAAAATGGAGCTAGACGGGATGTTGGAAGTTGGAATCATTAAACCAGTAGAAGATTCAGAATGAATAAGACCAATGGTAGTGCAAGATAAGAATAAGAGGAAATCATAATCTACATGGATATGAAGAAGCTTAATGATGCTAGTGTGCATGACCCATTCCTCACCCAAATTTAAGTAAGGTATTAGAGAAGGTAGGAGGATAGGAGGCTTATTCATTTATTGATTGATTCATGGGCTATCATCAGAGTAAGATTATGCAGAAGACAAACATAACACTACCTTTGCAACAAAATGGGTTCCTTCTAATACATTGTCATGCCCTTTGGTCAAAATAATGCACCTAGAATCTTCTCCAAAGTTGTTGTTGTAGCATTTAAATATTTCATCCATAACTTCCTAGAAGTATATTTGGATGACTGGACAGCATTCGGTCTTTTGAGGAAGCATATTGATGTTTTGTGCTTAATGCTTGATAGATGTAGATAGCTACAAATTTCACTAAATCTGAAGAAATGTATATTTTTCTCACTATTTGCTATTCGATTAGGTCACATAGTATGCAAGCAAGGCATGTTGGTCGATCCTACAAAAATTATTGTAATAGTGGATTTTCCTCCACCTACCTCAGTGCAACAATTGTGCACAACTTTAGGTCATACATGGTATTATAGGACGTTTATAAGGGGATATGTGTGGATTATAGCCCCCTTGGAAAGGTTGTTGAAAAAGGATCCTAGGTTTCAGTGAGATAAATAATGTCAATAGGCTTTGGACACTTTAAAGAAGAAATTGGTTACAATGCCAATTTTGGTTTTTCCAGATTGGGGCAAGGAGTTTCATGTTGATGTGGATGCATATTCCATAGATTTTGGCACATTTTTATCATCCAAGAGAAGGGGACATGGATCACCCCATTGCATTTGCTAGTAAATAATTATCAACTGCTAAACATAAATATACCACTGCAAAACAAGAAGGCTTTGGGAATGATGTATGTGTTGCAGAAGTTCAAACAGTACCTACTTGGGTCACACTTCAAGATGTATGCTAACCATTCTGTGTTGAGGTACCTTGTCAACAAGATAGTGTTGGGGGGGGGAGGGGGAGGATATGTAGTTGGCTAATGTTTTCCAATAATATGACTTTGAGGTAGTTGTAAAAAGCAAGGAGGCTTAATGCAAGACGAGGTCATTTATCACGCATATTAAATGGATAATATGTAGGGAATGTTGATGACAACCTACCATATGAACACTTGTTTACAATAGATATGGTTGGTTGTCTCGTTGAAATTTTCCAATTCATTAGCACATGAGTAGAACCAATGGGATATATAGTAGTTCAGGAGAAATAATTGGTGGTAAAGTGAGAGGATTATCAACTCATACCAGGTTTTCTATACAAACTAGGCATGAATGGAATACTTTGTCATTGTGTTTTGGAGCATGGGAGGCCTTTAATAATATAAAAAAAAAATGGAGTTGTAGAAGGCGACTATGTAGGAAAATATACTATGCAGAAGATCCTACGCGCAAGACTTTGGTGGCAAACTCTTCACATGGATGCCAAGGAATTTTGTCAGAGTTGTGATGTATGTAGTGAGTTGGGAAACCATCTAGAAGCGATGAAATGCCCTTATTTCCATAGGTGGAATTCTAAGAATTTGACAAGTCGACATTAGACTTTGTTGGATCTATCAACCCACTATAAAAGAGATCAAGGGCTCAATATATAATAACTATGACAGGTTATCTTATTAGTGGGCTAAAGCAAAACTTGTCAAAGAATGCAGCATAGAAAAAGAAGTGTGGTTTTTGTTTGAGAATGTGGTTACAAGGTTTGGACGTCACAAAATCCTTATGAGTGATCAAGGTACCCACTTCTTATATAATACCATTATACCTTAATAGATGAATTTCAAGTTTATCATTAGAAGAGTACTCACTATCATCCTCAGGCTAATGGCATTGTTGAAGCCTGTAACAAGATCCTGGAAAACACCCTGACAACAATATGCAATGTAAATCAAGATGGTTGGGATCTAGGAATTCCAACAGTCCTATGGGCTTATCGGACCAAATGTAAGAAATTGACAGGGAAAACACCTTTCAGATTAGTATATGGACAGGAAGCATTAATGCTTGTTAATTTTCTTCAAGTATTGTTTTATGTTGCAACAATCACTTCAACAATTTCCAATAGCATCCAATTTACAATTTCCACTTCTTCAATTAACAAATAACAGTAGAGAAATAGTAGATAGAACAATTATACAATATTCATAATGAAAGATAGCCAAGAGACAAGAGACAATGTTTGGTCAATGGCCAGGGAAAAACCCCACAAGGGGGAAAAACCCTTGCAATTATTCTTATATTAGATTGGCTTCAAATGTTCAGTAGAGAGAGTACATCATCCAAGAGTCAAAGTCAATATTTTACTACCCAATATCCAAAACCAATTTCCAATTTCCAATCAAGTCAATATAAGCAGTTATCCAAATCAAAGACATGAGAGAGAGAATCAACAAAAGTGAACTCTAGTGCAACTGAAAATTTATCCAAGTCAGCAGTAGTCAACAACAGCAATGTGTGCCCCAACTAGGCAATAGTCAATGGTCAATAATATTCTCGAAGAGCTTGGTCAAAGGTATTCCAACTCAGCCTCCTTTTCTCGTTAAAACTTAATCAAAACAATCCCAATCTAAGTGGTCAAACTTGGTCAACACAATGATGAGTCTTGCGGTTAAAATCTGGAATCGCTCTATGGTTAAGTTTCCAAATTGCCTTGGTTTTTGTGCCCTATGATGCAGCCTAGTCAAACAAAAATATCCCAAGAGAAATAGCAGTAAAATCAATCAAAATGCCCATGGTCAACACCCTAACACAAATTTGAAAATCAGCCAATCAAAAAGAAACACGTGTCCTTCACACTTGTGAAAGATTCTTGTTATTCCAGAGTTGTACAAACCATTCAGATGAGGAGAGATAAGAATGTGTTGTGTTGATGTGATTCCAAATGAGGATTTGACTCATACTTATATGCATTGGAGGAGGGCTTGTTGAGCTTCTAAGCCAACCTAAACAAATGTGCCAATGTGTGTTTCATCATCAAAAAATTATTTTTCCTTATCCAATTTGAGTGCTTCAAAAGTCAATTTTGGTCCTCTCAGAAAGAAGCATTTATTCCATTGTTTGTAATTCCTCATTGAGCTTCCAAATTAACACTCCCTCTCAACGAGGGAGAAATTCTAACTATATCATGCGATCATCACAAGTATCTCAACATAATTTCGTGTGCATTCATGCTCATCTTTGCTTGTCTTTTCTCATCTCATGCTGGACACTCAAATCTAAAGAAGAAGAATCATTGCAATGAAGCTTTAGCTATGACCCTGACTCCATCACCATCGAGGAGACTTTACTACCACTTGGAATCATCACCATCAAGGATCCATAGCTACCACCTGGAACTAAAGACAATGGGTAAGATCAAACCTATCCCAATGCGTAGGGATCACATTGTATCCCAAAGTTCCTGACAATTATCGAAGGTAGGGATCACACTCTACCTTATTCTCCATGATAATCCTTCTTAACCCTAGAGATTCAGATGGTAGAACACTTCCATTCACCAACTTAGGCGAGATCCACCCTTCAAGGGGTAGGGATCACACTATATCCCAAGTCCCTCATCCCATTGGCCAGATGGGGAGGTTGCCCACAAAGTGGGAAAGACGCTAACTGGGACATACTCTAACTAGGGGATATCTCATGTCTCTACACCCTATCAATCATATGTCTCTCATCCCACGGAGCCCATCAACTCCATTCCTCATCCTAGAAGCTCAACCATGGGAGAAGATCTTTGCTCAATGTTCTTGATCATCCAAGACCCTTAACCAAAACGGTCATCTCAACTAGTCCAAGATGCTCTCTAAAGACCAAGAACTTCCTTTTCGGTAAATCCTTGGTGAGCATATCGGCTATCTGTTCATCTGTCGAAATGTGAAGGAATATCATAGCTCCTCTTTGTACCATGTCTCGAATGTAATGGTATTTGGTCTCAATATGCTTGGACTTGTTGTGGAAGATAGGATTCTCTAACAAACGAATCCCACTTTTATTGTCGCAGTAGATAATTGTTGTGTCAATGACCTACTCAAATAGCTCTCCAAAGAGTTTCCTCGACTAAAATGCTTCACAACTCACCAAGTTGGCTGCAATATACTCGACCTTAGTTATGTTAAGGGCTATAGACTTCTACTTCTTTCTCATCCAAGATTTCATGGAAGATCCTAGACTAAAACTACATCTAGAAGTATTATTCTTGTCGACAACACTGCCAACCCAATTTGCATTCATATATCTATGTAGTCTAACATCTCCAATGGCCTTTCTCACTCCAAGATTAATAGTCCCATGTATATATCTCAATACATGCTTTGAAGCAACCCAATGTACATGGTGAGGCTCGGTCATAAACTGGATCAAAGTGTTAACTGTGAAGGATATGTCAAGACGAGTGTTCACAAGGAACATCAGAGCACCAACCAATTGTCTATACTTAGAAGGATTTACTAGGTCTGTTCCGACATCCTCTCCAAATAGATTCTTGAAATTTTCTCCATAGGTGTAGCCAAGGACTTACATTCAGCCATGTCAAATATCTCTAGTTGTTTCACAACATATTTTCCTTGTGAAAGGAAAATCTTACCCAATATTTTCCATACTTCTAGTCCCAAGAAATAGTGCATCAAACCAAGCTCTTTCATCTCAAATTCAGAATTCAACTCCCTCTTACATTCAAGAATGAGAGGGTCTGCACCTATCCAGAATAAGTCATCAATATATAATACCAAAATGAGAGGCAAACAATGGACCACTTTGAAATACAAGTTTGGAGCGGCACTGCTTCTTGTGAATCCCAGCTTCATCAAGTAATTGTCAATGTGTTCATACCAAGTACGGGGGCTTGCTTCAATCCATAAAGAGATTTATTTAATTGACACACATGGATCTTTCTGTCATGAACTTCAAATGTTGTAGGTTGTTCAACATATACTTCTTCTTTAAGAAAACCATGCAAGAAAGCAGTATTCACATCCATCTGGTCAAGAGTCCATCCCTAACTAGTCGCAAGTGCAAAAATGGATCGAATGGCGATGTAACAAGAATCTGGAGAAAATATATCATCAAAATCCTCTCCCTCTTTCTGGGAGAACCCTCAAGCTACGAAACATGCCTTGTATTTTTCGATGCTTCCATCATCCCCATGCTTGATCTTGTAGATCCATTTGGAGGTTACCATTGATTTCTCTTTTGCTCTTGCAATGACATCCCAAACATCATTCTTCATAATAGATTTGTATTCGTCGTCCATGGCATCCTTACAAACTTGATCCTTTACACCTTCTTCAAAGGTAGGTGGATCGGTTTGAATCATTTTACTCATTGCAACCACATATCCCTGATATCAACATGGCTTCTTGTTTTCTCTAAAAGTACCTCGAGCGGGAATGTGTCTCTCATCATCTTGTAACATATCTCGAAGCCATAACGGTATTTTTTCTAGTAGGAGGATCACTTGGAGGAAGATACAAGGGGTCCATTGGCTTAATGGGATCATAAACAATGCCCTTCTCTTATTTTGGCATGCAAGGACCTTCTAGAATGTCCACATCATTATATTTCTTCTTAGGAGGAGGAGGCAGAGGAAGGTCCCTTTCTTTTTCAAGGGAAATATCTTCATCGAATGTAACTTACCTGCTAATCACAACCTTCGTTTGCCCATAAATATGTATTCAAAACTCTTTAGAATTTTCACAATACCCAACAAACATACCTTTTCTTCTGGTGGCTTCCAATTTGTTCCTTTTGTCCTTCGGCACATGGAAATACACAGGGCATCCAAATATCCTGAGATGTCCAATGTCGGTCTTTAAACCTGTGAATATTTATTCAATATTTTTATTGTCCATTTCTTTATGAGGAGCCTTTATTTGAACATATATTGTTGTATTTGTTTCTTCTCCCCAAAGGAACTTCAACAACTTTTCATCATGGAGCATGGAAAATGTGGCTTCCACAATAGACTTGATATTTCTTTCAGCCACTTCATTTTATTCAATATTATAGGGAACAGTAGTCTCCTTAATACCTTCCTTATTGCAAAATTACATGAATTCATTTGAGATGTATTCTCCTTTGTTGTCGAACTTGAAGACCTTTATTTTATTTCTTGTTTGATTTTCAACCAAATTCTTGATTCCTTGAATATTTCAAAGGCCTCGTCCTTGTGTTTTAAGTAATATATCCATGTCTTCCTAGGGAAATCATCAATGAAATTTATGTAGTAGAGATGGCCTCCAAAAGAATGTACAAGCACCGATCCACATATGTTAGAATGAATGAGTTAGAGGATGTCATTAGACTTATTCTAGCTAGAGGGGAATGGTCCCATTGTCTTCTTCCCAGTGGCACATCATAGACATACTCCATCATGTTGAGCTCGAATATTAGGGACCCCAGAGACCAACTTCTTCAATTTCAAAAGGGTTTCATAATGTATATGTGCTAGCCTTCGGTGTCATAGCTAGCTTTGATGATTAGTGTCGTGGACCATTGCTAGAAGGGGTCTTCCAGTGACTTTATAGAGTCCTTCTACTCTTGATCCCAATGTAAAAGTATATTTCATTCAAGATTCCTTCGACTAGTTGAATACCTTTTCCTTTTATGAAATCTACCCTCTTTCCTTTATCTTCCAAAGCATAAATGGAGACCAAGTTCTCTTTAATTCAGGAACATACATCACTTCATTAAGAGTAACAAATTCCCCATAGTCCAAATCAAATTTGACAGTACCAAGGCCCTTGACAAGATATTTAGTGTTGTCTCCAAGAATCATTTTTAAGATTGTCTCCCTCTCAACTAGATTTGGAAGGACTTCCTTATACCTGGAGAGATGTCGATAGGCCCCACTATCCACTAGCTAACTATCATATGAATCTAGAGGAGAATAACTAGAGAGGGCATAAATAAGAATATATTCAAATTGACTAGCAGTTGCATTACTTTCATACCTGGAATTTCTTGACCCATTTTGTGGATGATAACCTTCTTCACAATCATCGAGAGGCTCTCTTCTTCTTCTATAATTCCTTCTATCATATGACCTGTTGTTGTTATAGCCACAGTTATTGTTGTAGGACCTTGAAGTATTTCTCCTTAGAGAATCTCACTTCTCAAGGAAATCTCAAGCATAGTGACCTTTTTTATGACTACATTCAACATCTCTATCTCGTCTTCTTGAGTCCTTGGAGTCTTGGTTGGCTTGAGGAGGTATTCTAGCATTAGATGGATTTCCCTTTCCATTCTTCTTATTCTTCTTCTTCCCTTGATAAATGAAGGCAGTAGGATCTCTTTCATTTGGCCTTTGAATTCTTCCTCTAGATATCATCATTCTTTCCTCTTGATTGCATATAGCAAGTAGCTCATCAAAATAAGGGACCCTTTCCCTATTTCTGATAGAAGTAATGAACATGTCCCATGATGAAGGAAGGCCACTAAGGGAAATCATCACCAATTCCTTATCAAGCACAATTTCTTGAGCAGTATGGAGTTTATCCCTAATTTGAGTGATTCTCATGAATAATGATTGCACGATCTCTCCCTTATGCATCTTAGATTCCTTGAGTTAATTTTTCAAATCCATAATGTGGCTCAAATTGTTCACTTCATACATGCCAACAATATTATCATACATTTTGTTGGATGTCTTCAAAGATGAAATATAAATAAGTAGGTGATCTCTTAAAAAATCAATAATAATATTTTTAGCTTTAATCTCACCTTTCTTGAACTTGGACTTGACATCTTGGGGAGTATTTTTTGGTGGCACTGATATCTTTCCTTCCACATATCCCAATACATCATACTCATCTAAGATGACATTAATCATGGTATTCCAAGTTGCAAAGTTGGATGCACTAACTACATTTCATTATACTCTAAGTACAAGGTAGACATTTTTACCAAACCAAATGATTTTTTTTCTTTTCAAATAGATTTTGGAACATGGATGCCCTTTCTATATGTCTCTTGGGCTTGTCCTCACCTCAGCTTTGATACTATGCTAATTTTCTTCAAGTATTGTTCCATGTGACAACTATCACTTCATCAATTTCCAATAGCATCCAATTTACAATTTCCACTTCTTAAATTAACCAATAACAGTAGAGAAATAGTAGATAGAAAAAATATACAATATGCACAATGAAAGACAACCAAGAGACAATAGACACAATGTTTGGTCAAAGACCAAGGAAAAACCCCACAAGGGGGAAAACCCTTTGCAATTCTTCTTCTATTAAATTGTCTTCAAATGTTCAGCAGAGAGAGTGCATCATCCAAGAGTCAAAGTCAAGCTTTGACTACCCAATATCCAATCAAGTCAATATGCCAAGAAATTGTCCAAATGAGACACAAGAGAGAGAGAGAGAGAGAGTCAACAAAATTCAATGATGGAGAATCTGCAAATTTGTCCAAGTTAGTAGCAGTCAACAACAAAAATATGTGGCTTAACCAGTCAACAATCGACGGTTAAAATAGTCCTCCAAGAGCTCGATCAATGGTCTTCCAACTCGACCTCCTTTTCTAGTCAAAACAATCTCAATCTGAGCAGTCAAACTTGGTCAATACAATGATGAAACCTACGGTCAAAATCTGAAATCAATTTACAGTCGAAGTGCCCAAACCACCTTGGTTTTTGTGCCCTACAATGTGTCCTAGTCAAACAGAAATATTCTAAGAGAAATCGCAATAAAAATCAGTAAAAATGCCCTTGGTCCACCCTTGTCGATGCCCTGAAACAAATCTGAAATTCGGCCAATCAAAAAGAGACACTCGTTCTTCGCAAGTGTGAAAGAATCTTGTGATTCCTGAGTTTTACAAACCAATCAGATGAGGAGAGAGAAGGATGTGTTGTTTTGATGTAATTCCAAATGAGGAGGACTTAGGCTTGTACTTATATGGGTTGAAGGAGGTCTTGTTGAGCTTCTAGGCTTACCTGAACAAATGTGCTAATGTGGGTTTCATCATCAAAAATATATTTTTCCTTATCCAAATTGAGTGCTTAGAAAGTCAATTTTAGTCCTCTTGGAAAGAGGAATTTAGTCCATCAGTTGGAATTTATCACTAGGCTGCCAAATTAACATATGGAATTTATAGTGCCAAGTCTGCATATTATTGCATTAGTGAACTTAATTGATTCTAGCGTAGTACAAAAGAAATTGGTAGAGTTCTTGCAATTACAAGAAGATTACACAATAGCGAGATTTCACCATAATGTCCAGAAAGTGTGTGATAAAGTTTGGCATGATATGTGTATAAAACAGAAGAAATTTCAGATAGGTGACCAGGGTTTTTTGTATGGCAGCAAATTTTTGAAACATACAAGATAGTTTCAAATACATTATTTAGGTTTGTATAAAATCATTTGACAGAAGTAGGATTCATTTAGTTGGAAAAGCTAAGTGGGCAGCCAATAAAAAGTTTTTCTAATAGAAGTCTATTGAAACTTTATAATAACAGTCGACATTCCACGTAGTAAGGAATTTTTGCACCATGGAATATATATATATATATTTTATATATTATATAATATATATATATATTTATTTATTTATTTATTTATTTATTTACGTGTTGCTAGAAAAAAAACCATTAAAGACTGAAGAGGGGGACCGCGCAGAACATAGGAAGACCACTAGAAGGAAGAGTATCACGCACAGTAATAGGTCACATTTTATAACTGCACAATTTCACCAAAAAGAAAACAACGATCAGGCAATAACACTATGGAAAATGCAGGAACATAAAAGAGAAAAAGCACTGGAAAACATCACCATCAGCCACATAGGTTGGAAATAGTGGTTGCATAAAGGTTGAAAATCCACCTAATTGATGAGAGAATGGATGCACTTTAATTACATAATCCCTCTAAATCGTGGATCTGACATGAGTGGATGCTGATAGGATGTCCACCTACCCGAGTCCTTGTATCAATATAATACCATCCTAGAGAATTCATTGTAAAGGAATATTAGATTGTGTCTGACATATTTTGGCACTATGGCGCATAGAGAACTATGCAGTATAGTAGAGAGATATAAATTTCTTCCACTTAGGTGTATGGTCTTATTATGTTTAAAGTAATTGAAGAGAAGAGTGAGAATTGAGAGAGTCAAACTAGTAGAGGCATAAGTTGTAGGCCAAAAATCCAAACACTAGCTAGAATGACAACCACTAGGGGAGGAGCGTTTGCACCTAAAAAGAAGGCCAAAACAAAGATAGTAGGGGGATCACAAGCACCTCCACCCCTTCTGCAGCTTGCAGCACCAAGTCAAACCCCAACATCTACACCAAGTATGTTTGATTCTCTGCAGGTTTAGTTTCTATGGGTGTATGTGCCACCCAGAAAACCTAGCGCAATACCAATCCATCTAAAGAAGTACCCAAATTACCCCATGTCGATGCCTTTTATTCCACCTAGAATTCTCAAACAAGGAAACATGCTCAACGCAGTGGAGAACCTTAAATATTCAGACCACGACATCTAAAATGTTAATAAATTCCCATATTTTGTACCGAAGAAGTACTTGCAGCACGTCACAAGCCCAGACAATCCAGTGGTCATAGTAGAACCGCAGGAATGGGTGTTTAGCTTAGCATAGTCAAGTATTTTAAACTTACTGGAAATTCCTCATTTTGGCCAAAGTGTTGAAATTAATGTTTGTGTAAAATACTTGTTGAGTTGTGTCCACAAATATTTCCTCTAGCTGGACAACCAGTTTCAATTGACACAAATTTCATTGCAAGGATCACAAGGCTACCAATGCAGGTGAATAACCAGAACCCTTCTTTGCAAACAAAAGCAAGGAAAATTCCCTAGCTAAAGAAGTTAAGGAGAAAATGGCATACACACGTGCGTGTTTTTTATATCCTTGGCATTAATGACAACGCAATTAGATTTTCCGCCTAGGTTATAGCATGAAAACTACTGCGCAAATGTCAAAAAGATTAGGAATCGACATGAGAAATTATTTCAATAGCAACAAATTGCATAATGGGGGTCCAAGTGAATTGGGGCACATTCCTCTTAAACCAATTTCTAATAGACTGTCAGGAGGCATAAGATAAGAACGTGAAGTTCCACTATGTGTGGCTCTTGATTCTTATTGCCTTAGTCGTATGGGGAGAGATGCAGGAGACACGGTTTTCATAAATGGTACACAAACCATTTTTGGCGCCCTAGTATGCCTCATTATGGAATATCACACATAAACATAGGCAATTGGAAATTAAACTAACATTTTATGTTTATAAGGAGGTAGTCAGGAATACAATAGAAAACATATTGTGCATACCACCATAGATGATAGAAGCCTACAAAGGGATTGTGTGATTTAAATCCACCCCACATTGTATGTTTATTCAGCCGAAGAGAGATCTTGCTACACAATGGCTTCAAAGATGCTCTAGGCTAACTAAATTAGAGGTTAGTAACATCATCGGCGATTGGGAAGAATATTGGAAAGTCCCAACGAAACAAACAGACGATGTGAAAAACATTGAAAGTAGTAAAGATCTAGAACAAGAGAAATGTGATCATGTGTGTGCATGAGACTGGACAAGAAGATAGTGCAAGAAGATCCCAAAAAAGACATTGCACAGGTTGGAGACAAGCAGAAGCAGCAATAAATGATAGAAGAAGGAACTTCCCACTCAAGGACAACAAGGAAGGTAGTGAAACCAGTGGTCACCCAACTCTAGTCATTGTTTGATGATGACATAGAGAAGATTGGGGACCAAGTTAAGGAAAAGATAGAAGAATCGCTTGAAAAAGTAGCATAGGAGGAGCAGCATGACATAAATAAGAATGCAGGATCAGTTAGAGAAAATGTGAAAACTTTTGGAGTCAAGTAGACTCTCCATGGCACACCCAATAGCGACAAAACAAATTGTCCAGACATAGGCACATAGTACCATCAAAGTGATTGACACAAGGTTAGACAATCCCAACCATCATCAACATCTGGAGAGCATCACGCACTATAGATATCTCCAAAGGCTTTTAGTGTAGACATGCAACAACACACACAAGGCGTAATCCAAGTGGAACTAGTCCTATCACAATTGCCACAGGAAAATTTGCATCAACTACAGCAAAGTGCCACACAAAAACTACAATTCCATGTAACCACAACAACAGAAAATTTGGCACACGGGGATCTATATGAAAAAAAGATGCATCTAGTAGTGGAAAAAGAGCAAGCGGTGCAGAGAGAAGAAAAGTTGAGAAAGGCAGTAGAGGGGTTCTACAACAACCTCCTAGAAGCCCCAATGGAGGTGGACACACAAAAGAGGGGAAATAACAAGAAGTGGTGAGGCCATTCAAGGTCTCAAGGCTAAAGTAGTGGAATTGGAGTTGCAAATAAATATAAGCACTCCACCAAAAAATTAGAGCACAGGGAGAAGGAATAGGCAGCAACACTATGCTTTGAGCATATCAAAGGATTCGAGGCATAATGTAGTAAGATTTACGAGGAAGGTATGCAAATTTGAATAAAGTTGTTGGAAAGTAAAGAGTTGAAGGAAGTTGTGCAGAAGATCCAAACTGCATTGGAAAAGGCACAAAAGCTCAATGACAATTTGAACAAATTACCAATGAATGAGTGCAGGGCCACAATGTTAGAGAATGTGAAGCTAAGTAAATCAATTACATGAGAGTTGATCAGTAGCAATTAACATAGAAAATTGAGAATTTGTAGGATGAAGCACTGGAGGTCATGGATGAGGTCAGGATCATGCATCATATTGTTAAACAAGCAGTTCAGGAAGGAGAAGAGAAGTTAAAGACCCCCATTACAGTGAGTTGGCAAAACAAATATTGGGGCAAGCTAAGGAAGTCAAGAAGAAGGTAGATACTGCGAGACGTGACAATGAAAGAGACAGTGCCCATGATCGGAACGTCAAAAAGACTAAGTTGCTTGAGGAAAAGCCACAAACGAGTGTTGCAGGCCTATTGAAGTAGTGTTTTAGAAGAACAAGTTTTGGGATCTATGCAAAAGAGATTCACGCATAAAAGATACTGCACAGGAGGGTACCACACAAGAAAACCAACCAAAGAATAGCGTACAAAAGTTCGACAAACAAGGAACATCGTTGGGCTAATTTTGTATTTACTATCCCATAGTAATATTTACCAGCGCTTACTAATAATTTACTACTAAGGGGTTTTTGGCCGACTTAAGTCCAAATGGAAATGTAAATAGATCACAGTTAAGAAGTATAATACACTTGGATACATCTAAGAGATACATAGACATATGGTTTTTCATTGTAATGTTGAATGATTTGCTAGGTTTTTGAGCCACGATGGACACAATTTTAATGGAAGATCCACAGTGACAATAAAAAAATCAGGTTTTGGATTATTTTGTCTATCTGAGCAATATGTGATGGCTTGTCTATTTTTCATGACATCGTTACTTTAAAATGTATGCATGATGAGGATTAGTTCATATAATTTGGGTATACTTCACTTGTTTTTCTAAATGATAATAAGTAATAATGGGTTGAATATGGGTAACACTAGCTTAAGGTATATGCCTCCATCACTGAAAAAGTGTTCAAGTTCATTATAGTTCTCCTTAGATGCCTTGAGGGAGACTTCACATGCTTGCAAGTGTTTCCAAAAAGGTCGGTGTATGAAGGGGTTTTGTTGGAAAATTCTCTCGAACCTCGAGTCTACCCCTATGTGCCAACACATTTCCTCATAAAAAGCATTAACCTTTGGGATTATTCCAAAATTGTTTGAAAAATGATTAAGAGCGCTTCATGTGATGTGGGGTGCATGGTGTAATGTCCTCGATTGCTTAAGAGAAATAAGATGGGTTATGCTAGCCTAATAAGTTCTCGTAGGCTAAGGTGGGGAAACATTTTAATAAGGGAACATGATTCGCCTAGGAAAACTTTATAATTTCCTAAGGGGTGAAAAGGGAGACATATCATACGCTAATGAAAAGTCACTTTAATTTTATAAACTGAAAATAAAGTGACTTAAAAAAATGAAAAGATTAAAATGGCGGAAAAAGTGGTCACTCAATTATAAAATAGAAAAGTGAGGAGTTTCTCCTCATTCTAACACTTGCATTTTGAAAAAAAAAAAAAAAAATTATTTAAGAGAGTTTGGAGAGAGAAGCTTAGGGTTTGAGAAACCCTAGCCGTCATTGCTAACTTTAGTGTTGAAACTAGATACCCTATGTGATTCATAGAGTGAAATCACTCAAATTTCACCATTTCACTATCATGGAGTAAAATATTTGCAAAATATATCGAGGTAAAGAGTTTTTATTAGTGGATTTTATCTTCTGATTTCGTTTTGTGTATAGACCAGCCTAGATCCATCTTAACTCCGGATCTATCAAGCACCAAGAGGGATCAAATCTCTTCAGGTGCAAACCTCTTTTTTTAGTGCAAAACTTGAAGAAAGGTTTGTACCTCGAGATATTTGATCCTACTCAACAATTGATAGATTTGGTGTTAAGATGGATCTAGGCTAGTTTTAGTCGTGTGCAGCCAAAGAAAATCTAACGAACAGATGATTGATTTTATCAATAATATGTAAAATCATCTAATATTAATATAATCATTTTAAATATGTTAAATATATCTCAAATTTAATCTAGTAATTTTAATTTTAAATTTGCTTAGTTACCTCAATTTGTTAAGATGATAAATATTGTGAATAACTTTAATGATGAAAAAAGATGAAATAAAAATTTTGAATGTAAAGTGACAATGTCATAGTGTTGAATGATAGAAAATGTGAATAATAAGAATATAATAAATTACAAATAGTCTTCATTGTGATTAATCTCAAACTATTTTCTTCTATTATTCTTATTGTCGCCCTTGTTACTTTTGTCGTCTTTTCATATCAATTATATGAAAAGGACAGGTTAAATCACAAACCATTTAAATCTTTAACTCCAGATATTGTACTAAACATCATACCTTGTCTTTCTTTCTCTCCAATATTAATAGGTTGAATTACTATAACACACAAATCAACGTACATTGTCAATAATTTTTTATGCTTACACTCAAATCAACGTACATTGTCAATAGTTTTTATGCTTACACTCAAATCAATGCATAATATTAATTCAATCACTTTACAATTAATGTACCATCATACATCCAATTACTTCAAATCAGAAATCAACATCTACACTGAAATCAATGCATCTAATGCAAGAAATAAAATAAGATTAGAAAACAACAATTACATTGAAATCAATGCATCTAATGCAAGCAATCAAATACGATTAGAAATCAACATTTACACTCAAATAAATGCATCTAGTGCAAGTACGCAAATAGGTTTATAAACCAACATCTACAGTGAAATCAATGCATCTAGTGCAAGTAACCAAATAGGATTATAAACCAACATCTACACTGAAATCAATGCATCTAGTGCAAGCAATCAAATAGAATTATAAATCACCATATACATTGAAATCAATGAATTTAGTGCAAGCAATAAAATAGGATTAGAAATCATCTACATTGAAATCAATGCATCTAGTGCAAACAATCAAATATTATTAGAAATCAACATCTACAATGAAATAAATGCATTTAGTGCAAGCAATCAAATAGGATTAGAAATCACTATCTACATTGAAATCAATGCATTTAGTAAAAGCAATCAAATAGGATTAGAAATCATCTACATTGAAATCAATGCATCTAGTGCAATAAAGATTCTTCCCTCTCTCCCCCCTTCATATATATATATATATATATATATATATATATATATATTATATATAATATATATATATATATATATATCCCTCCATCTCTCCTTCTTTGTCTCTCTATCTCAACCCCCCAAACACACATGCTCTCTCACTACATATCTATCAATTTCTTTGTCCCTCCCTCTCTCTCCGTCTCTCTATTCTTCCCTTTCTTCACTTTCCATCTATATCTCTATCTCCCGTTGTCTTTCTATATCACCCCCAAAACATACACTCCCTTTCTCCAATCTATCTATCTCTCCCTCCCTCTCTCTTCCCCTTCTCTCCCTCTCCCCTGCTTCTATCTCTCTTCCCTCTTGTTGTCCTCTCTCCCTCTCTCTATCTCAACCCCCCAAACACACACGCTCTCTCACTACATATCTATCAATTTCTTTGTCCCTCCCTCTCTCTCCGTCTCTCTATTCTTCCCTTTCTTCACTTTCCATCTATATCTCTATCTCCCGTTGTCTTTCTATATCACCCCCAAAACATACACTCCCTTTCTCCAATCTATCTATCTCTCCCTCCCTCTCTCTTCCCCTTCTCTCCCTCTCCCCTGCTTCTATCTCTCTTCCCTCTTGTTGTCCTCTCTCCCTCTCTCTCCATTTTTCTTATCACTCCCTCTCTCTCTCTATTTATTTATTCTTACCCCTCTCCCCCTCCAACTCTCTCTTTCTCTCTCTCCCTCTCTCCAACTCTATTACTATATCCTTCCCTCTCTCCTCTCTCCTTCTCTCCCCCATTCTCTCCATCTCTCTTTCTTTGTCTCTTTATATCACCCCCAAACATACACACTCTCTCTCCATCTCTCTCTTGTCACTCTGTCTCTCTCTCCACTTCTCACTCTATGTATTTTTTCTTCCCTCCCTCTCTCCTCCTCCCTCTCAAGTCCACTCTCTCGTATTTCCTCTCTCTCCCTTTCTCTCCTACCTCGGGCTTCACCTAAATAAAACATATTTTTTGAGTTTTCGTAAATATAAAGAGGAAGTTTTATTTATTATAAATATGGTATTTGGCCCATGGTATTAATAATTATTTGTCCCATGGTATTTGACCCATAGGCTTCACCTAAATAAAACATATTTTTTGAGTTTTTGTAAATATAAGGAGGTTTATGGAATAAATATAAAAGGAATTTTTATTTGTATTTTTATTTATTTACTATACCTCTCGAGTAAATATAAAACAAAAGTTTTATTTATTTACCCTACCTCCACTTTATTTATATTTTTATTTATTTACCATACCTCTAGTTTATTTATATTTTTATTTATTTATTATACATCTTTATATTTTAAATGTATATTGTGTTTATACATACTAATAATTAGATTGATTTTTAAATAGGGCCAACATTAGATTAAAAATGTTAAATGTTAATTTATATTTTTATTTATTTACCATACATCTTTATATTTTAAATTTATATTGTGTTTATGCATACTAATAATTAGATTGATTTTTAAATAAGGCCAACATTAGATTAAAAATGTTAAATGTTAAACATTACATTTACATGTTTACATTTTTATGTGAGATCTACCCCCATATTGGGTCGTTTTGCGTGTTTATGTGAAATCTACCATACATCTTTTTTGCATTTACATGTTTACATTTTTATGTGAGATCTACCCCCATACTAGGTTGTTTACATTTACATTTATGTTTACATTTACATGTTTATGTGAGGTCTACCATACATCTTTTTTAAGTGATTGTAAACCTTTTATATTTTAAATTTATATTGTGTTTATACATACTAATAATTAAATTGATTTTTAAATAGGGCCAACATTAGATTAAAAATGTTAAGTGGTTATGTGACATCTACCATACATCTTTTTTGAATGTTCGTAAACCTCTTTATATTTTAAATTTATATTGTGTTTATACATACTAATAATTAGATTGATTTTTAAATAGGGCCAACATTAGATTAAAAATGTTAAGTGTTTATGTGACATCTACCATACATCTTTTTTTAGTGTTCGTAAACCTCATACATACTAATAATTAGATTGATTTTTAAATAGGACCAACATTAGATTAAAAATGTTAAGTGTTTATGTGAGATCTACCATACATCATACATACTAATAATTAGATTGATTTTTAAATAGGACCAACATTAGATTAAAAATGTTAAGTGTTTATGTGAGATCTACCATACATCTTTTTTGAGTGTTCGTAAACCTCTTTATATTTTAAATTTATATTGTGTTTATACATACTAATAATTAGATTGATTTTTAAATAGGGCCAACATTAAATTAAAAATGTTAAATGTTAAACATTAGGTTTACATTTTTATGTGAGATATACCCCCATACTGGGTTGTTTACATTTACATTTACATTTACGTGTTTACGTTTTTCATGTGAGATCTACCCCATACTAGCTATAGAGCACCTCTCAACGCAATAATCTTGCAGATGAGGATTCAAGTCAAATCTAAGAGTCATATTGCTATTGAGGAGGGAGTACACTCTGGTATAAACTAGGAGTTCGAGTTTATCTCTTAAGAGGGATGAGTTTCCTTCTCATATCTAGATGGTAGACTAGTGTACCAAAGGCAGCATATGGCTCAGTCATAAAGAGCACGAATTGCCATAAATATGGTGGGTCATACTGTTGGAAAGAAGAGTTGATATTTCAATTTATTTGTTGAAGTTGAGCACAAGAAAGACGTATTGTCTAAAGGGTCGAGTTATCAGTTGAAGGGTCAAATCCAATGTTGGTTGTAGCACACACTGTAAGATGAATTTCACCTTACGTGGTCATTGTCTTTATTCTCGTGCATGGGTTGTGAAGTTGCACTAAATACTAGAGTGTAGAGGTTGTCGTAATTGTGTAGGACGCAGTGGTTCATGTTTGAGTCTATTCAAAAGGAAGAGGGATACCTATATCTCTGAGAATGAACCCAGATTTCAAGAAGATTAATGGGTTTATATATGCACCAAGGACTAATACCATAACCAAAAGGAAACATACCAAACTTGGAAAGGGACGAGATACCAGTGACCAAACCTCTATGTGTGGGGTTGACTTCAAGCATTGAAAGTCATCTTTGTTCGTGGGTCTTCAAGAGGAAGGATACATGTGTTTTGAGATCAATTTACTCACTGGAAGGGTTTTCATTTACTTTTGATATAACCAGGTTCTTTGTCACCTTGTAATCACTTTATAAAGTTTGTATCAACTCTCATATTTAAGAGATCTCTATGTGTTTTATTGTTGGTGTAATTTTATATATTTCCTAAGTTTCAAATAAAGATATGTCGCTGGGTTGAAGTGTTCCATATCAATATTTGATGTTAATGTGGCTTGTTCATTCAAGCAAACCATGAAAATCACCTACAACAATATGCATATAAAGTGTTTAACAAAATTCTTCACTGAAAATATTTATTAAAACTTTGAAACTACAATAGTCATTTTGGGATATTCCTAGTGGGGGATATTACACATGGTGTGATGGCTACTCTTTATTGTACCATGATGATACACAACAAAGATAACTTACTTGTGGATTGTTATACCTTGACTTGACATTTATGTGGCACACTTTCTTAAGAGGTTGAATACCTATGTGGTTTGGTGACATTTCATTTGGTGTGTGCATGGAAGTTGATTGCTTGCTTGCATGGACAACTTCTTTGGAGGATAATTAAGCATCTAGGAAGAAGACAATGAACCGTAGGTAGCATGGGGACATGGTTTCTCCCATCTAGATTGGCATTTGACTTGAGGATTCTAGATTTAAGGGATCATATGTGTGGGAGATCCAAAGTACACTTGGTTTAATAGGAAGCAATGGAGCATCAAAGGCTTTTGGAAGGGGAACATCGAACACTTCTTGTGGAGCACCCATCTTTAGACACTTGTTTTGTGACTATCTACCTTGAAACTTGATATGTGCCACTTAGGCTCGAAGCGTTTCACATGTGAATTTATCTAGTGTTTAATGAAGTTGCTTAATGTGGACATGGCCCATTTTATCATTGTTGGCCTCATTTACCTGTCGTATAAATACGGATGGGAAAAGATTTTCATAATCAAATCAATCACTTCTCTCAAAGGTGTGAGCGCTTGAGTGAACTAGTACCTTTGTACTACTTCATTGATATTTGTTATCTTTGTCATGAGTACTAAGATTCTAGAGAGAATTCAAGAAAAAACTAAGATTTGGGTTTTCCTTCAGACAAAGGAAGCTAAAGTTTGAGAATAAACCCTTGAAAAACAAAGGGAGAATTTAATGTAGTTGTTTTTGTGAAAGAAGAAAACTAAAGTTTCGTAACATTTGAAATCCCTTGTACTACTTGGAGTACTTGACATGGAGAAAATAAAGAGAGGTTAACTTGTACAATACACCAAAAATGACTTTCTGATTTGTTATACTTGTTGTGAGCCTTTGGTGGAACAATCGATGTTTGTTGGGAGAGATTGCTAACTATCATGAGTTGTGGATAAGATATGATATATCTTGTTGGATGCCCAACTAGGTTTAGAGAGCTTAATTTGTACCACTGTGTGCAAGTTGTGGTGTGTACATGTACTTTATCTAAATATATATAATGAAATGTTACAAGTCCTACATATTTGAATTTGAATTTTTATTATCTTCATAACTAAGTGGTCTTTAGTGTTGGTTTTGCATAACATACATTGAACAAAATTTGTTAAATATCTTAACACATAAAATTTTAAGAAAAATATTTATTTAAGTAAAACTCTAATATAACAAGTCATTTTAGAAGTATAATTTGCTTGGGGAGTGTGTCCTAAAAGCTGAAAAAGTGTTGTGTAAAACTATATTGATTTATATTTTCTCATGTTTGTACTAGGTTTTGGATTGAGAGAAATATAAATATTTGATAACATAATTTACTTTAATATTTTAAATCCAACCATAAAATTGAAAATTTAACAGCCTCGAGGGAAAGCTCAGTTGGTCAAGTTCTCGTTGCTATGTACCTTGCCAATTGGGAGGTCACAGGGTCAAATCTCCTCGACATCCTTGGGGTTAGGCCCAACCAGATAAGCCGACAAGTAGATCCCTTCAGGTTGATCTGCCCAGATTATTCCCCATGGATGTAAGAACCATAGTTGAAAAAAAAAAAAAAATTGAAAATTTCACATAAAACTTTTACATGTGTTACCCTCACTTTCAAATGAAACCTTTCTCTAGCACCATATGTTCCAACCATAATTTTGAAGCCGCATTTCAACATAGAAAAGGCTTATTAATGGTAGCAAAGTTCTAGCACACTCCAAAATTAAAATCTAGAATTAGAAATTGAATGTGTTTTGAAGAAACGATTTAAAATTGATTCATACTCTTCAATGTCATCTTTTTTTTTTGCAAAAGCAAGAGTCGTACCTTCGTTGTCATTAAATCAAAAAAATATTTACAAAGAATACAGTGATCCACATGGTAACATAGATCTTAATCAAAAACTACTTTCTAGATAACTAAGGGTCATGAGTTAAGTGTGACAACTCCGACCCTTACCCACAAAACTGCACCACCCTAAACGAAAAAAAGTACCAAGGCCACAAAATCAACCCAACAAATCCGAAAAGGGGGAGAAATTCGTTAATCTCCACCCTCAGAACTCCTAGCTCCATCCAATGGCAGAGGAGGACCTCGCTAAGCCAAGACTCCCGCCAATTAACAGTTTGGACCCACCAGAAAGCGCGCAGATTCCTGACCGTCGATCCTCCCAACTTGATCCAACGGTAGAGATGAATATCGCACCGCTTAGAAGTCTGCCTTTTAACCTCATGTCCCCACTTACAAGCTCGGTGAATCATAGTCGCAGATCCACCGGGCTTGATCCTACGGCATAGGATCATATCGCACCGAGCAAAAGAGTTGTTGGTTAACGTGCGATAAGGGCAGAAAACAAAACCACCCCTCAGCCACGTGTAGCCCGAAGAGTGTGATCACTCCCAAATTTTAAAAACCACTTACCACCCGAGAGGCCCCTGATACACTGGAAACCACTCAGCTGGCATATTTGCATCCTTAGACAGTATCAGGAATATTCTGGTCACCAATAGATCCCGGATTCCGACAGCTACCACTTTCTCCTTTGCAACTGTGTGTGAGTCTGAGCGACGTACTACCCCTTCCCTCTAACCAACTACTCTGGTAGCAGAATCCTCCGAGCAACGTAAGAAAAAACGAGAAAAGGAAAATCTTACATCTCATAATTAAACCAAATTATTGGACAGAGCTTCCATAGTTTTGGTGCGGAGCACCAACATATCCTCGTCTACTTGGGTGTCGCATTGATCCATGAGACTATCTTGAGACAACCTATGCCCACCCATCGCAACCCTGTTCATTGTACAATTCACTCCTTGATTAGCCAATAGATCAGCAAGTTTGTTGGCCTGCCTTTGCACATGGTTAAAACTAACCGTGCGTAGACCTCTGAGGTGGAGCTAGATCCTTTGAAAGACCTGGATCAATCTCTAGTGTTTCGAAACCTTCTCCAACTCCAAGCCCCAACTAATTTTTTGTTAAATTTGGACAACTAGGTCCAAACTCCATGTTCTGATACTCAGATTAAGAGGCTAATATTTTTGTTGGATTCCTCTTTCTGAGAGGTGTAAAATCCATATAAAAATAGTCTTAATCCGATGAGCAGAACTTATATTTTGAATTTATTATTCTTAATAAATTATATGTGCAAGGTCAGCCAGTTTTGTCATGTAGGCTCACATGCCCAACAGATGTGTCACACACCCTCATTGATGGATATAAATACAGGAAAAGTTGGAGACATTTCATCACAAATAAACTCACATCTTCCTCTCTCATCCTAAAGAGTACGAGCTACCTGGAGGACGAATTTCAGCCACACGTGGGAAGGACGAAGAGGACAGACCGTACGGCTGAGCTGTAGTACGATTTTCTGCTGCTAGGGTTTCGCAGAAAGTTTGACCAGCGTTGACTTTGGTCAACGCTTGGTCCAATCAAGCTGAAAACTTGTGGAAGGTTCGATTTTTGAAGGCCGTACTACTTGGCACAAAAATCGAGGTCAAAGGGTTGACCGTTTTGCTGCTGCGTTGACTTTTAGCTTGCTGCCCTTGCGTTGACTTTTCAGGACAGCGTTGACTTTTGTAGAATTGACTTGGGTTGACTCATCTACTGGTTGGAGGGTTGTTGTGACACATGCTGGGCTGGCTGACCAAAGGAGACTTTGCTAGTTAAAGCATCCTGTTGACCGCCGAAACGAACACACACATTTTTCCTGTTTCTGATTTGTCTTCTGTAAGATCTGCTTATATGTTCTATCTGCATTTTGCTTAACTACTTGTATGATTGCTGTGAGAAAAGTGAAATTGCTCTTAGCATAGAACATCTACAAAACTTTACATGGTATCAGAGCTGAGGTGAAGACAAACTCTATCTATAGCAATCATCATCGAAGGAAATGGGTTCCACTAGTCTTGAATTCAGGAAGGATGACAAGCTGCTGGAAGTGATGACTTCCATGCCTGGAAGATGATATTAGATCTCAAATTGGAAGATCATGATCTCCTAGATCATGTTACAGGGAAGATTCAAGAACCTCCATCAAATGCCTCCGCTGCTGTTAGAACCAAGTATAAGAAGGGAGAAATCAGAGCAAAGCTGTTGATCAGGGAATCCATAAATAAGAGTCTGGTTGCCTACATATCTGAACTAGGCACATCCAAGGAGATGTATGACAAACTGATACTTATGTTCCGAGTAAACAATGTGAACCAAGTGCTATTCCTCAAGAACAAGTTGAAGAATATTAAGAAGGGCCGAGACGAGTCTATTCAAACTTTCTTTATGAAGTTGACCGAAACCAGGAACAATCTGCTAGCTATTGGGGAGACAATAGCTGATCGTGAGATGGTTCTCACCGCACTTGGAGGACTTCCATATGAATGGCAAGTATTCACAACTACCATTCTTAACTTTGATAGCTTCTGTCTTGATGAGTTCTGTCTAGATGTATGCAAGAAGAAACAAGGATGAAGGAATTTGATAATGAAAGAAATGCTGCCTATGTTGCTCATTCCCGAAAGAAGAACTCTGGTGGTTCTAAGGACAAAGGAAGGACTAAGACTCAAGAGAAGAAGGGTAAATGTTTCACCTGCCATAGGACTGGACACTATGCTAGAGAATGCCCCTTCAAGAAGGATTCTCCCGATAGTGACGATAACAACAACAACCGAAGGAATGGGAATCGAAGAAATGACAAATCCAAAGGAAAGAGGAAGGCTCACTTTGGAGGAAACAATCAACCTTCTAAAAGGACCAGAAATACCAGGTATGAGGAGTCTAATGTTGTTGATAAAAGAAATGAGTATATTCTAGTATCTGCTCTCTCAGCTGCATCTCCGCCCAACACTATGGATGTCTGGCTAATCGATAGTGGTGCCTCAAGACACATCACCGGATTCAAGGAAGCACTTTCTGACATGGTTGAAAGGGATACTAATCTAGAAATTGTCCTTGGGGATAATGCCACTTATCCTGTGAAAGGGACCGGGACTGTGACCCTCCACTTGTCTCAAGGACAAGTCCTCCGTCTACAAGATGTACTCTATGTACCCAAATTGAAGAAGAACCTTGTGTCTGTATCTGCCATGGAAGACAAAGGATTCAATGTAACTTTCTCTGATGGAAAGGTACTCATGTGGAAGAAGAGCTTCAAGGAAGCTATCTCAATTGGTTTTAGAGTTGGTACACTCTACCAGGTTGGAGGGAGTCCGTTGGGAGCTATGACTTGTGATACTATCCGTCAAACCGAACTATGGCACCGAAGATTTGGACACCTTCATTACAAGGCTCTTCTCGAAGCAAGGAAGGTGGTGACAGGGATGCCTGATTTTGAAAATAATCATGAAGGTGTATGTAAGGGTTGTGCTAAAGGAAAACATACAAGGGGACCTTTCCCCTCAAGTGTCACAAAGACATCTGAGA
>APFE031295078.1:0-16701 GCA_000404065.3 Pinus taeda
ATATTTATATATATGTGTATTTTTTAATTTTTTTCATCATAATAATTGTTAGGATAACCATGAATTGATATCTAGAACACTTTTATAAAAGAATTTTATAATCAACCTTGAAAAGAGCGAATCTTGCAAAGAAAAGACAAACCCTTAGTACTTTGAAATTCAATTTCAGTAGATGTCCTAAGCATAGATCCAAGAAGATCAAGGCCATATTTGAATGGCCTATTCTAGAAAGTAAAGTGGAGTTAAGAAGTTTCATTTGATAAGTAAATACAATGTATGCAATTACCAGTTCATAGACAAAAAAAGGTTTACAAAACAAAATATAGATTGCCCATATTACTTATCTTCTTCAATGTATAAAAATTCATAAATACATACTCGCTGGTATAAAACGTGGGTACTCAAAAAATTTTCCAATCTTTACTATAATGACCTCATATAAACGACATTTCAAAACCATTGACAATATTTTGTTGCAAATGAAACTAAATAATCCTCCCATACCTATAAATTAAAATATGGATTACTTATGTTACTAGTCTCCTTTACTCAGAATAAATAGATAAACATATATTTGCTAGCTTTGTATCTCTGTGCCTGAAAAAAGAAACATTAGTAAGACTTCTCCAAAAGATATTAGCAGTCATCTCTATCATTATTTGTATAATGCTTACACAATAAAACTTGAAAACTTCCACAAGTAGTACTGCCCAATTAAACCATAAAAAAAAATGTTTAAGCTCTCTAACGGATATTGCATACCACACTAACACATTCTGGAAAGAAAGTACAATTCCAAAATAGTTTGCAAAAGAGGATTTTCGTTGAAAATATTCATTGCATTGTCATTTTGAAATGAGTATAATTTATAAAAGTTCTAGGGAAGGTTCAATAAATCCTTTTGGAACACTTGTAATGGCTACAAGGTCAGCGAAAGGATCAAAATAACCATGGAAACAAATGACAACAATCCAAATTTTGTTCCTATTACTTAGATCTAGAATCTGACATTATCTAGTTTTCAATTTGTATTTTCGCTGCAAGCAAAGCTGAAAAGATTTGGAAGAACAATTTCTACTATCTAGTATGAACTTTCATCAAACTAGTATTGTGACAATTTCAAAGACTTGGACATGTGCTAATTAAATTAAATTTGCTGCTTCAAATAGTTAGATATGAACTAATTATATTAAAATAGCTGTTCAAGTAAATTAAAGTCATTTAAAAAGAATTTCCATGAAGTAACTTACCTAGCATCAAAATTTGGAAGATTTTGTTAAATTTACCCGTCTAAAGCTTGACAAAAAAAAAAAACAGTAACAAAGCACACAATAAAACATCAGAATTCTAATAATGAACTTTTCAAGAAAATGTGAAATGCCCCTTAAAGATGTCAGTTTGTATTTATGCTCATTAAAAACAAATAAATAAAGCTTCTGTACTTCTATCTTTCCCACCAGATTTAAACTTATGACATTATAAATATATATTTTTTTATATTTAGTTTGTAAAATATGACATAAAAGCCATCAGTATTCAAATTATCATATATAAATTTCTCTTTTTGAGCTTTGCAATCCTCATTGAACTCATTTAATGGTTGTCTCAAAGTCTCATAGAAACTGCATCAGAAGGTAGGGTTCTTCCTACAGTTTTTTTTCTTTCAGTAAGATGGTTCTTCATACAGTTGCATACTCTTGGTATTTCTAACAGGAACAATTAATAGGAAGCAACATTTTATTTTGCGTGAGCATAAAAAGAATTCGATACATGTTTGCCACTGTTATATTTTGGCTGCACAGTGCAAAGTAATAGATATTTATTTATGTATTTTTTATTTGTTTATTTTTTTTAGAGAAGACACTCTTTCACATCACGTTCCAAGATCAGATAGAGATATTCATCTTAATCAAGAGACATCGTTATCCAATGCCTCAAAATGCATTGCAAATCAGCAGCTCTTTATGCCATTCTTGATCATTTGCTGAATATAATGTGTAGTATACTTGTGTGTTAACCTTGTCCCGAATAAAATTAATATATGGATGTGATCACAAGAAGTCGACAACTAAAAAAACATACCATCATAAAATAAAATCTTCTAGTGATTGAAGCACGACATAAATAGAGAACCCAAATTGTGAGTTCTCATGTTTTGAAGAGGGCCTCTATATAATATGTAAACTGCACAAGGTTGAAACTAACTGCCAACCAACGTTTTATTGTCTCAACTTTTTCAAATTTAGGAGGCTTATGAAATGCGCTGAAGTTCTAATAATAATGATGGCAAGAGAAGAAACATTAATCAAAATAAGCTAGGTGACACCATCATGTGTAGTTGAAAATAACTACATCCTATTTATGGTAAAAAGAATATTCCAACAAAACTTTATGCTGAGAATGAATCATTCCATCCACTTTTCCATTGTGACAGGAAATTTCTAGCCACTTTAAAAATTAATCTACATCTATGAATTTAATACCATATTTAGCAAATATCTTTTAAAAGAAATGAATATAATTAAGATCTCAATACATGTGAAGGATGTTTGGAAATACAATTATCCCATATTCTAACTCTTTTAAACTTTTACACTATGCCACACATCCAAACAAATTAATTTATATAACATACTTTGTGAACCATCTATCTGTGTCCAAATATGTCTCACCAATAAAATGTCCATATACTTGGAATATAAATAAATCCATAAGGACAATATTTTTGATAAAGTGAGCCATGGCACACCTAGTTGATGTGGATTTGGTGGCATCCTATTCTTTTAATCAGAACCATTTCATCACTCACAAAGCAGTTTTTGGTTAATAATCAAAAACAAATTAGAGTTATGTGCTTTATGGTTACTGTTAAAAACAACACCGAATAGGGGTATAAGTACTATGCAAATTTTGAGTGGTTCAAAGTTGATATTAGATTGGGCAAAGGGCATCACCAAATTTGAGAATTTACATCCTATCCTATTCATGGAAAAAAAACTAAAGATCCAGGGAATATGTTTGAAGAGGTTTCCTTTCAAGTTTCAACACGTACTTAGAGAGCCCAATGAGAAATTTGGATATGCTTTCAAAAGAAGCATTGGAAATGGATGAACGTCTGACGGTGCTATTAAAAAAATGATAGTTTCCCTTTCGCAGAAGTCATGCCACTCTATTGAGGAGTAGAATGAAAGAAGCTTGTACAACCCTTTCGATTTTAGAAGAAAGGATTACGTGTCATTTGTTGTTAAGCTGATTTTAATTTGGCTATTAAGCCAAGAGATTTGAGAAAGACTATAATAACAGTGGACAGTTCTAGACCGTAGTGTTTTTACTAATGTTCTTTTCTTGTGAATGGTATCTGTTGCTAAGATACATAAGTAAGACTATTAACATCAATTTTTGTGTCAGAAGATAGGTTCAAATTTTGCTTGATGAAGCGACAGAGTGATTTTATCTTTTGGTGTGCCAAGGCACACCGATACACATAGTTTGATTTCTCTTTGAAATATTGAATTTACAGAGAATATACAACTTTCTTTCCTGGAAAAAGGCTGTATAGGAGGGTCTTATTTGGCAGCGGAATGATTTTTCTTAGTGTCATTATGCCATGTATTTACATGGTCACAACATTTACCGATGCGTTATACTTTTGTAAATTTAGAACCCGGTATAATCCCTTGGGAGCAGCCTTCTCTTAGCTAATGTGAATAAAATGAAAAATAGAACAGTGAACAATGTGGGAAAGGTTAAACATGAAAGACTGAAGATACAGCTAAAAGAACAGAAACAACAAAATGAACTAGTACCAACAACAAAGCAGTAGGGGTTGTATCTGAGGACCCCTAGCAACAGAGCTGATAGAATGGGCTCGGAGGTTTCAAACAAACTAGCCTTTGATCCGAATTGGTCGTTTCAGCATGTAGTAACGTCTGCGACCCAGAAATTCAATGAACCAACGATAGGTTCGGTAAGGCCCCAGTGGAATTCTTCCTTGGATGAAAGTCAGATGGAAGCGGTGAAGCATGGTCTGAAAAAGAGGCTGGCAATTATTTAGGGCCCTCCAGGAACTGGAAAAACTTACGTTGGCTTAACCATTGCTAGTAATCTTCTTTCTAATGTCCAGCGCAGTCCTATTTTGGTCATTTGTGATACCAACCATGCATTGGACCAGCTCCTGGAAGCCATTTATTCAGTAGAAAATAACATTGTTAGACTGGGTGGTAGATCTACTAATGAAACTTTGTTGAAGCGAAGCTTGAAGGCGCTAAAACATGGTGCTCGTATTTTTGAGACACTTCATTCTCGGCATGGAGAACTATTATGTGCGAAAGTGCATTTGGAAGAGAAGATCAAAAGATGTGTATTTCGTTTGAGAGCACGACGAATCTCGAGGAGGATGCTACCGGGTATAGCTTCACAACAAATTGAGTCCCTCTATAGCAAGTATTCAATTAATGATAAGACAATAGAAGAGGTATGGTTGGACGGGAAGGAAGATGAACTAGTAGCTGATAAAGGGGGTTGGAAATGGAAAGGGAAGCAAAACATGTTTTCAACCATGCATGTAACAACATATAGTGCATTCTCTTCACTAGGCAAAGTTGATGATCATGATGAACCTAATGTTATTCCTACTACTGTTAATGAGGATGGTGAACCTAGAGTTATTCTTACAGATTATGATGATAAAGGTGAGTCTATTGCTATTCCTCCTGCTGATGATGATGAAGTTGTACCTACAAATCCAGCTAATAAATCTTCTCTAGAAAGAATCCTTGGTTCCGAGGATGTATGGCTGTTACCAAAAAAAAATCAAGGATCAGGCTTCATAATTGTTGGTTGCAGAGAGCCAATGAAAATGCTAAAGGGGAACTGCATCGTTTGTCTGAGATATAAAAGGAAGTCTGTGATGGGTTACTTCAACTTGATCGTAAGCTATACCTGCAAATTCTAATACAAGAAAAAGTTATGGGAATGACAACCACTGGGGCAGCTGTATGTAATGTTTGATAAAGGAATGTTACTATATTGAAGCTTTGATCAAAGGAGATTATTCCCTCCAAGAGGCCTGTGAATATTGTTCTCTGTTTTGGAGTTATCAACACAAGGGTTATAATCTACAGGTATATCTCATTGTCTCTTGTATTTGCTTCTTAGCACTTACAATTATCAGAATCTTGTTCATGTTATGTTGTTTCTGCTAGATTAGAGAGACAGTGTTGCATTTCATACATCTCAATTTTTCATTGACAAAGAGTAAAGTGAACTCACTGTAATTTCCACTGCCAGGAAACCTATCAAGTACCAAGTCGAATACCAAATTAGACTGCAATCAAGTACCCAATAGAATAAGCACAATTCAGAAGCAGAGTTCCACGTGTTGAAAATTTCTGAAATGGCTACTCAAGCACAAAATAGAATAGAGTATGAACAGAATTTTCCAGGCTGGAAATTTTTCATATTCTAGCACATTGATGAAAGCATTGATCAACATACCTCCATTTAAAACAAAATCTTAACATAACACAGTATGTAACCTAAAAGTATATGCTGCATAAAAGTGGCTTGCATTAGAATAATATGCATGTCACCCTCCATTTAAAACAGAAACTTAACCCAACACAATATGTAACCTACTTGGCAAACTCGAAGTGCTTGGCTGTAATGTGCATGAAAAGGTTGTCTGGAATTTAGTTTTTACTCCTGAATTTCTTCTTATGGCACTAACTTTCAGCATTTCCTTTCATCAAATCCAGATAATTGGGATTTAATCCTTACTGGTTACAAATTACACCTCGCTACCAGCTTTTGGGACGGCCAAAGATATCAAAGAGTTTAGAGGAACTTAACAAAAGCCAGTGCTAAGGAATGGGCATAAACTGCAAAACAATAAATCATTGACGGAATGAACTCGAAGACTACAAGCAGTCAAGATCCCATTGATGCTAAATCTCATTATGATAATAAAAGCTTTCTTCTTGCTTATTCTTGTAACCCAATCGTAAAAGTTACTTCCTCCTCATAGTCTGTAGCTCAAAAGGATTTAGTTAATTGAGACATCAAGGATAAATATGAACATATGAAACAAAAACAAAACAAGTGAAAGTCCATGGAAAGCTACTACGTTCTAGATAGAGATATACATTGATTTGTTTCTCAAGTAACAAATTTCTCTCTACACTTTGGTAAGAAACAATGATGGATAGAATTAGCCAAGCAGAAGTCAATTTGTTTATTATTTACGGAATCCAGGCAGAATTTTCACCAAACAATGAGTTTTAACCTATAGAAATTAGTCTGACATTTAAACTCCCTTGATGTGGACCCAATGTATACTTGTTGTGATTTCCACATCGTGTACAGGTTGAACAGGGAACATATGTAACAGTGCTTCTTGAATCCACAATTAGAGCAAATTCCTGTGGTGGCTTTCCAATCCAGAGCATTGTAGTATAGTAGCTGTATCGATTGCCCAGTGCATTAACGTTGGCATTAAGTTTCCACCAAATTACGCTCTAAAGATTTCAATTTCCAGGCATTTGTGGCCAAGTTTAAGCACTCAACGGTGGTAAAATAAAATAGAAGACGGGAAGCTCAGCTTACTATTGACCGCCTCTGCTAGACTTTGTTGTTCCCTCTATGAACCGCACATGCCCAGATTTATCTTGCAGAGAGTCTAATCCATATGTTGTTCTTAGATAATTGGCTAGCGCAAAAAAATCAATTATAAAACACAGAAACTCCTCAGACTAGCCATCAGATTGGTGGAGGAAATGGCAGAGTCAAACTAAATGTGAATGGAATATGGGCTCCTGGTAGAAGTAAAGGCCCGTAGTCGTGGGTGGGGATTCACATCAAATGACAAGGAGACTTGTGGAAAGTATAAATTGTGGGTTTAGTGGGCTTTGGGTCTAGATTTTGAACCAAAGCTCTGATACCATGTGTAAGAGCCCTATCCTAAGGTCTGCTAACAAATCTAATTTCTTCTGAAATTAAATGCGATAAGAGGCGATAACTTACTTACTTACATGGCTTTTAAACAAATAAAATTTTCTCATTTACATTCTAATCATCATAAATTAAGGTGAATATTTCATTCTAATAAAATTTACAAGAGTAGTCTATGGAGGAATACCTATACCGGTGGTTGATGAAGATACCTTTGTCTTGCTGCTCCTGCTGAATGCTCCTCTTGTCGAACCCAACTGGATTTACCTCCCAGCCAACTAGGAAATAATCCCTAGCCCAGGAAACCTCCACAGGTTCCCTAGCCCTTCGAGCCCAAGTCCAACTAGATGTAGTGTGTGTCCAAAAGATCCAAACCAAGATAATAATACTTTCCTCCTCTCAACAACCCAAGAAACCTCCACAGGTTCCTAAGGTCTCCAAAAACACAACAAGTCCCACCAATCACAACCAACCCCAAAATCATAAGCAAGACCCCACCTCCCCCTTTCTCTCTTCCCCCTTCCCTTTTTATACCCTCCTTCCCTTCTCCATCTCAACCACCTCTCATCAATGTCATTAACTTCTCATCCATCCTTCCAGTTGACTTTTCTTCTACCAGGTAAAGCTGGGAGTACATTTGGAAATGTGACATGAATATAAAATTGAGAATTTAATGGGAAAGGACCATGTCTTCTCCCAAGTAAATATGAAAAGTACATTTGGGAATGTGAGATGAATATATATATTGATAATTAAATGGAGAGGACTATGTCTTCTCCCAAGTAAATGTGAGGGTACATTGGGGAATGTGAGATGTAATTACATGGAGAGGACCATGTCTTCACCCTGGTAAATGTGAGGGTATATTGAGGAATGTGAAATGAATATATATATTGATAATTAAATGGAGAGGACTATGTCTTCTCCCAAGTAAATGTGAGGGTACATTGGGGAATGTGAGATGTAAGTACATGGAGATGACCATGTCTTCACCCTAGTAAATGTGAGCGTACATTGAGGAATGTGAAATGAATATATATATATATTGATAATGAGTTGGAGAGGACCATATCCTACCTAATATTCAATTTGAGAAGGTAAGTGGGGAATTTGAATAATGGAAATCATGAATTTTATATTAGACCAATATTTTCAAATAATGTAAACATTAACAAAATTTGCAGGATAAGATTTAAATGGGGCATTACATTAACTTGCATTTCATCTGTTTACATTTTGTTTTTAGGCTTTAAATTTGTTTTTTAAAGGAAAAATAGGTTTAAAATATCACTCGCGGGGGTCCGCAGGTGCAACACGTGGGCTCTGTGGACCCCGACATTTTTCTATAAAGAAAAAATTCATGGGTTCACACCTATTGCTCACAACCCATGTGGACCTACACACTATTTGTAAGTAGCCGATGTGGACCCCGTGCAATGAATTTTAAAACTTAAATTTCTCCATTTTTGCCCATAATTTTTTGAACAAGCTTGTTCTAATATGTATTTTAATGCATTGTAGGACATTCAAAATGCTTGTTTGGCGAGAACGTGAGTACGAGGATGTAGATCTTGCCGCAATAAATCATATTCCCACATTGCAGTCATTGAGAGCATGTAGACTGCTTAAGTTTTGGGCCATACTGGGCATGAGGGCCCAAGTAGATCTACTGACATGGTTGGTAGACTGATGGAATACACGGGACTAATGCTTCATGATTGGTGGCCACCGGTTAGAAATCAAGCTAGAGGACATATACTTTTTGACTGGTTTGTCCAAGGGGGGCGAACAATTATCTCTTTTCAGGACTAGGCCAGGTGGCAAGTCTGTCGCTAGTCTTCGATTGGAGTTTTGCGATGATCGAGCAAACCCCAAGGATAAACAGATTGATATTAAAACTATTAGCCATCCTAAGCTTAAATTTATTGCATTCACTGTTACTAGACTATGTGGGAGTGTAGCATTGCATGTGGCTACTAGATCCCAGATGCAGATGGCTGTAGACTGTTTACGAGGCACCATATTCAACTGGTGCGAGGCTGTGTTGGCAAATGTGAAAGGCCGACTAACCAGAGAAAAGAATGGACAGCTGAAAAACTTTGGATACAGATTTATCATAGTCATCTTTGCTCTAGAGAGGATCCCCATTTTAGCCCTACAACATATTCCTGTTGATGCTGGTCTTCCTCAAGAGCCTAGAATGGTTCGTTGGGTTGCTTTGATGGCCTGTCACCCTGAGGAGGGCACAAAGGTTGTTTGATTTCCACCTGAATATTTTCATTGGTTAAACAACCAACTTTTTGTGATTAAGGACTTTCCATATGCCGGGATGGATTATTGTGGTGATCCAGACATGACTCTTCCACCAGGAGAGCAATGGGATGATTCAGGTAAAAACCATTTTCAACACTTTCTAAGTTTTAATTAGTTAATTAATTAATTTATTTTTATTTTAAATCATCTAGAACTGACAATCAAAAGTTTAAATGTAGATGTGGGTCCACGATGACCAGCTGCTCTCCAGCCTTACGAGAGGAGACACCCAACTGCAGCAGTACCATCCCCACAGGACCAATCAACAGAGATCCTGAACGACTTGGAGATCAATCTAGAGCGCTTGACAGTAGATATTCTAGAGACTAATATAGATGATATTCCACTTAGGTTACATAGATATGTGATTGGAGTCCCAGGAACTTTTAGGAGGTTCCTATGTAGGGTGGCCTGAGCAGTAGTTTCTTATCGTGATCATCACCAGGCATAGGATGATTGATTTTGTAGACTCATGACATTTTTGTCTTTTTGTATTATCATTTTTTCAATCATAAGGTGTTTTTCAACCTATGATCGAAGATGATGTATATTTTGAAACACACTTCTATGTTATGATATATCACTATTACCGGCTATCTCATGTAACATGTTATCGAATTTTATTAAATTTACTATTTTGATTATTGCAAATGTCTATTTATCATACGAGAAGCAACTGCATCTACTAATGTATTTAAATATCTTGGAATATGTTGATATTCAATATAATCAAATTCACGTTCCAAGAGACGAACTCTTAAAATAACCTTAATAACACTGGATTTCTAATGGCATAAACCCTGTTAAGATGTAATACAACAAGTTCAAAATCCAACCTAACAATCAAAATCTGAATCTCAAATGAGATGAATTCAGATAATAACTCAATCACTGCACTATACTCTGCAATGTTATTTGTTGTTTGACCGAGGCTTACCCCATGCATAGACACTAACTCATCAAAGGGTGAATAGATAATCCAAGCCGCGGAAGAAATGTTCCATGTACTACGACAAGCACCATCAGCAAAACCAATGTATGTTTGAAGATACGTCGACATTTGCAATATCAAGATTAAAATAAAGATAAGCAGGAATAGTGATAAGAGCACTTTCTAAACTAGGCACACTTTTCTAATCTAAAACACACCATCTGTAAAGAAAATAATCTAACAAAAAATCTCCACGGAATTTAAGCATAATATCTCTTTAGATAAAGTCCATTTCTGGGGTTACCCAAAGAGACACTGTCAAAATCTATCAATTCATAGGCCCATTTTGTTAGCTTTCACTTAACAATGTAAGGACCATGCCACATAGGTACAAATTTTCCAGCCCCTATCTTATTGTTCGCTTGATCATATAGTAAAACTAGGTCTCCTTCTAAAAAATTACAAGGTGTAACACTTCTGTCGTACTGAGCTTTCATTCGTTTCGCATGAGTCTCATTTGCTATTGCAACAGTGCGTCGATTCTCATCTAGCTAAGCTAAGTACAAAAAACATTTCTCCTCTTCAGAAGTAGCTGGGAGTAATTCTATGGCTAATTGTAATGATGGAATTTCGCATTCAATAGGTAGCACTACTTCCAAACCATAGACTAGTTGAAAAGGAGTGAAATCAGTCAATCTTTTTACGGAGGTCCGATATGCCCAAAGTGCTGAAAATAGCATGGTATGCCAATTTTATTTATGAATACCAATGATTCGTTGGATCATAGTGACTAAAACTTTATTAATAGCTTCAACCAGACCATTAGCCTACAGGTAATATGGAGTAGAACTATCGTGGCGCAGGCCAAGTTGATCTCTCAGTTAAGTCATCATGATATTTCGAAAGTGACTTCCATGATCAGTAATAATAGTTTAAGGAACACCAAATCTAGCAATTATACGATTGAATACAAAAGTTGCAGTAGTCTTGCCGTCTGCCAAAAATGTAGGCATCGCTTTAGCCCACTTAGTAAAATAATCTACCACTAGGATAATATACACATGCCCCCCGGTCGAGTGAGGGTTACATGTAATAAAGTCAATACCCCACTTTGTGAAAGTACCGACAACAATTATAGGGTGGAGAGGAACAGGTGGAGCACGCATTTTACGATCAAAGATTTGACAATTGTGGCATTTCCGGATTACATAGATACAATATTTGAATAAGGATGGCTAGAAATACCCAGTGTGCAATATCTTTTGGGCTATGGCATACCCAGACATATGACCGCCACATGCTCCAGAATGACAGTCATTTAGAACCTTTTTAGCTTCTTCATGAGTTAGACAACGTCGGAAAATAGAATCCGCTCCACAACGATAAAGTGTATCACCAATAATATTGTATTGTTGGGATTGAAAATGTATTTTCCATTGCTGAGATCATGAGATTTTAGGCCGAAAAGATTGGGTTTGGAGATAAACAATAATATCTCCATACCAAGGATCAAGAGTATTGATAAGAAACAAGGATTCATCCGCAATGGGCTGCTCCACCACTGTTTCAGTATCAGTATGCAGGAAATCACAGATCAGTTCGGCAAAAACCAAAGATTTATTTGCCTTGGATTTTTCATATTCCAAGTCAAATTCTTGCAGGATAACTATCCATTTGGAATACTTGCCTCCTAGAAATTGTTTAGTCAAGATATACATCATAGGGTTATAGTTAGAAATTATCGTGGTTTTGCGTAATAAGATGTAGTGATGAAATCTTTGGACAACTTGGATAGCTGCCAAGGCCAATTTCTCCACATGTGAATATTTAAGCTCAATCAGATGTAGAGTTCGACTAAGATAGTAAATAACATGTTTGTTGTTGAATTCACCTTCCTGAATTAAAACTAAAACCATGCCAATGGTGGAATGAGAAGCGACGAGATACAAAAAGTAATCCTGGTTGTAATTGGGAGGATGCAATAATGGTGCATGGGTTAATGCGTGTTTAAGTGCATAAAAAGATTTATCAATGATCTCATCCCAAAAGAATGGAGTATTCTGTTTAAACAACCTATTAAAACCTTTTGTTATTTCGGCGTAGTTAGGAATGAAATGACATAAAAAAAATTCTTTACTTTGCAAACTTTGGAGTTGGCGAAGAGTCGAAGGAGGAGGTAGATTGATGATAGCTTCAACTTTCAAGGGATCGATGTGAATGCCAGCGTTTGAAACAAAAAAATCTGAGTAAACGACCCATTTCTACACAGAATACACATTGGTGTGGATTCAGTCGAATTCGATAATGCCTACATCTCATAAAGATAGCTCGCAAATGAGTGAGATGATCAGCTCTACGTGATGAATGGGCAGGTAAATTATCGAGATAAGGCTGCATAATGTGCTTGATGTCATGAAATGCATAAGACATAGCCCTTTGAAAAGTTGCTCCAACGTTCTTCAATCCAAAGGGTAATTTGAAATAAGAAAATGTTCCCCATGGAAAAATGAAAGTTGTTTTAGGTTTATCAACAGGGAGTATGTTTGTTTGATTGTAACTGGAAAAGCCATCCTTAAAGGAGAACATTTCACTGCTGGAAAAATCATCAATAATTTGATTGATATAGGGGGTTGGATAATTGTCTGTAGGACAAGCTCGATGAACATCCCTATAGTCGATACATATTCTTATTGTTCCTTGTTTTTTGTTGACAGGAACAATATTTGATACCCAATCTGTTAAAGGAATTGGATAAATGAAACTTGCGGGAAGTAATTTCTCAACTTCAGCTTTGATAGCAACGACTTTTCTTGGATGTATTTGATGCAAACGTTGCTGGACAAGTTTAGCATCTGGGTAAGTTTTAATTTCATGGACAACAATTGACGGATCGATTCCTGGCATTTCTTCATATGACCAGGCAAACACGTCATGGAATTCTTGAAATAGGGCTTTATAAGTTTGGATTTCATCGTCCATACAGGAAGCACCTATATGAATGTTTTCAATAATTCTGGGCTTAACTGAAATGTCAATAGGAACCATTCAAAAGATATTTCCCAAATTTAACTCAGAATCAGAATGCTGCAATGGATTCTGTGGTTCTTTGACATAATTAGTAGTAAAAATATAAGAAAAATAATTTTCAAAATGATCAAGCTCAGGTAAAAATGAAGATCGGTGATGAAAATCTTCCCATGGTAGATCATCAACAGACAAAAGTTCATGAATTTGATCATCAGTATGAATAGGATCAGAAAGTGTTGTTGAAGTTGAGGTTGATATCGAAAGTGATTCACCATGGACCACATTCATTGGATAAGTTTCGGTTGAACAGGAATCAGAAAACGACTATACATCCTGATATGTAATTTCAAAGGGACTCAAAGGCATCGCGCCATTAAATGAATCCACCTCAAAATCGGAAGGTACGATCCAAGGATCATCAAAAGTAATAGTGTTCAATGAAATCATATGAATAGTTGCAATAGAAGGTGATACATTAGGAGGAGGGAAGGAAAAGTTCCCAGTAAACCAGAATCTTTAATCAAAACTACGCCAACATCCTTGTAAGGGATAGTCGTTTTACTGATGTGAAAAATACTATCTGTAGAGGCTGGGCTGGATGAGAAATAAGTCAGCTGGTATATCGTAATGATCTTTCTGTTATGAGGAAACTTGATAAGCATAAAGAACAATGAAGCAATAACAGTCATAGCATAAGACCAACTGCGACACAGGAGAAGGTTGTAATCTAAAGGGGCATCAACCACTTCCACATCTATATTTACGGTTTTGCCTTCGACCCCTATAGGTAAATCCTACAAAATACCAAAAGGATGGAACCCTCAGCCATCAAAAGCCTTTAGAATTGTCGGAGACTGATTGAGTGTGGGAGAACCAAGCGATCTCCAACACTAGATCGACATAATACACGTAGAAGCCCCTTCATCAATCACAGTTCGAAAGAAAGGTCTGTTTTTGACTAAAAATGGAATCTGGAAAGCCATTTGATGAGGTAGGCGGGGTGCACTATTCTCTAAATCGAAGATTATTAGGTTTGAATCCTGAATATCGACAACCCCTATAGCAGACAATAGTAATTTACATTGTTCTGGGTACGATTGCAACACTTCCAAAGCCAACATCACTGAAGGGGAAATAGCTAAGTCTTCAACAATGTTAGAATTCTGAGTAGCTCTCGCATGTGGATTGAAAGTTGATTTACAAAGTATACCTTTAGCAGGCGGTTTGATTACTAATTCAGGTTTGGGTTTCTCGATCTTTAGCGGATCAGAACCTAGAGGAGGTGTAGTTGATGTGTTTGAATTAGAAGATTCTGCTTCTTTACCACCAATAAGATTTTTACTACCATAATCTTGCGATCGCGTCGCAATCCTGACATGAGACATCATCATAATGGGTTCTTCTAAGGCATTCGAGGAAGAGCCAATCATCTTACTATCTTGAGTAGGAAAAGGATCCTTCAAGACAGTAGGTGTTTGAGAACCTTTAACGATTTTCGAAACCTCCCTTCGATATGGGCAGTCTTTGGTAAAATGATCCTTGTCGCAAATGAAACAAGGATAGCAAGGTTTACATTTTTCGTCAGTAGATTCATTTTTATCTATTTTATCTTTTGAATTTTGTTTGTTTTTCTTCTTCCCCTTCTTTTTATTACCATATTTTGATTTGGTCGTAGATGATTCTACGACATGGATGTTGGCAAAAAATTCAGCGGAAGAATCTCCTTTCGGGGAATCAGGTAAACTTATTATAGGAGAAGAATTCTTTGAAGAATTATTCTTACTTTTAGTACTAACTGAACCAATCATACCATCGGCGGAATGAGATCCTGAAGGAGCTGTAGTTATTTGACTGTGTTTTGGAAGATCAAGGATTTTTTCATGTAAAGCACCTGACTGCATATAGACGAGGTCAAGGTACTGAGCCTGAGTAATGACTTGCTCTTTAGTGATAACTCCTGCCTTAGCTAGTTCTTTAGTGATTTTGGGTAACAATGATTTAATGAACCATTCCGCTAAAATTTGATCCGGTTCACTAAACGCCTTCTACGTCACCATTCATGAATATGATCATAAATATATGTGGATGTTGATTGTTTTAGTAAAGTTAAAAGTTCAGTGCCAATGTCGTATCTGACAGGCAACTAAAACTGAGTTAAGAAAGTAGTGGCTGACTGATTGAAATTATAAAAAAAGGCTCGTGGTAACTCAATGTACCATTTGGTGGCAAGACCAATAAGATTTCGTTGAAAAAGACGCAATCAAATTGAATCATCGATGATTGAATTAGATGCACACCAGAGGTGATAAGTCATAACGTGATTTGACATATCCTCTCTTGACTTACCCTTGAATTTCGGGATATCATTGGGCAACTTACTAGGCATTAGTGGCCAATACGGAAGATAGTAAATCAGATCGTTCGTAAGGCTCGACAAATCAGGTAAATCCAAAATTGCAATAAATGGTAACTGATGGTTAGGGTCACGAAAAACTTGAGTGATGAGACTAGCTCCAAGAGGAGGATATCTAGGACAACCTGGAATTGGATTTGCATTAGGAATGTTATAACCTCCTGGGAAACCAGGATTAACTAGACCAAAATAAGGTTGTTGATAAGTATAGCCAGGATACGGTTGATATTGATAAGATGGGTTTTGTATAGGAGGACTGAATTGATACTGTCACTGGTATGGTTAATAGGTGAATTGCGATTGACTTGTGGAAATCGTACTTGGACCAACTTGTCCTACAGGCATCTGGACCAAAGTCTGAACTGTAGGTCCTGACTGTGGCACAGAGACTTGAGGAGTTTGCACTGATGCAGAGATAGTAGAAACTAGAGCTACAGATACTCCAAAATAGGTGTGGTAGGTTGAACAGAAGTTGCAGCAATAGTTTGAGGCGGAGTCTGAGGTGTGCTAGGCCTAGGCTATTGAACTAAACTAGGTTTAGGGGTTTGAACGGTAGGTTGGATAGGTTGCTGGGTTGGACCAGAAACCAAAGGTTGTCTGGGCTGATTAGATAACTACACATTAGGTTGCATAGTCTATTGATTTTGAGATGGATTCCACACCATGTTCATTCTAGGGTATGGGCCCATAAAAGGTTGTGCATATGGACGACCATAACCTGGTTGAATGTAGGGCTGATAATTAAGCAGTACATTTCCAGGTCCTTGTAAAAATGGTGGACCAAGAGGCGGTTGGAAACCTTGAGTTGGTTACTGACCTTGAGGTTGATAACCCTAAGGCACATACTGAAACTAGAGTTGATAAACATAGAAAATTTTAGGGGCGAATCTTCGCCCTTTGGCGAAATTAAGGGGTTTTAAAATTTTTAGTGGGCGAATATTTTGTATCATAGTACATTTTTACAAATCACCTCAAATAGCCCACCTTATTCTAAGGGAGAGGGTAAAAAAGGTAAATTTAGCCCTTGAAATTAGGAGTTACAATCTTCCATTCGCCCATTTTCAAGAAT
>APFE031295081.1:0-15855 GCA_000404065.3 Pinus taeda
GTATCATCCAAGAATTGTTCATTTATGTAATGTAAAGGAGGTTTCCCCCTTGAAGAGGCTGAATTCTAAGGCGTTGATCTATCTTTTCTATCTTTTTTGAGCTGGTTTCATAACAATACTTGATCTCAATATGTTTTGAACTGTCATGAAAAACTAGATTCTCTGTGAGTTTTATGCAACTCTGATTATCACAGTAAATTACTGAAGGTCTCAATTCCAAACCAAATAGACCAAACAACATCTTATGAAGCCATATGGCTTCACAAATAGCCAAACTAGTAACCATATACTCTGCCTTAGCTGAGGTCAATGCAACCGACTATTGTTTTTGGTTGATCCACAAAACAACTGCCGAACCCAACCCAAAACAACACTTGAAAGTACTCTTCTGATCTGAAGCAAAACCTACCCAATTTGAATCTATGTACCTTGCTTGTCTCACTCCATCACCCTGTCTATTATCCAGACCAAAATCCAGAGTCCCTTGCAAGTAACGAAGAATGTGTTTTTCAGCCACCCATTGCACTCTCTTGGGCTCAGACATGAACTGCCTCATAGTGTTAATTGCAAAACATATATCTAGTGTAGTGTTAACCAAATACATCAAACAATCAATCAACTGTCTGTATAGAGTAGGATCCACCAGCTTAGAATCAGAAGTGTGAAGCTTCTTCTAGCTAGTGATCATAGGTGTAGTTATGGGTTTGCAGTCTTCCATGTGAAATCTACTAAGAATATCCACAATGTACTTCCCTTTTCCCAGGAAAAAATGTCCCTCCTCCTGCCACACCTCCAATACTAGAAAACAATGAATCAAGCCAATATCCTTCATCTCAAACTCTGAAGCAAGATCTCTCTTGCAACCCTCAATGAGTCTCTTTGCACTAGTGATGATCAAATCATCAACATACAACACCAAAATGATAGGCTCCTCACTCACCAAAATGAAATACAAGTTCGGATCATCCTCACTCTTTGTGAAACCCAAGTGCTGCAAGTATGTATCAATCCTCAAGTACCAAGCTCTAGGAGCTTGCTTCAGGCCATAAAGTTCCTTTTTTAATCTACATACATGGGACTCCTTCCTTTTCACCTCAAAGCCCCGCGACTGCTCAATATAAACTTCCTCTTGAATGAAGCCATTGAGAAATGCGGTCTTCACATCCATCTAGTGGATCTTCAAATCCATCTCTTCTTAAATCAATATAATGGAGTGAATAGATGTATACTGAGCTACATGAGTGAAGGTCTCCTCATAGTCAACTCCCTATACCTGTGAAAACCCTCTCACCACAAATACAGCTTTGAACTTCTCAATGCTGCCATCTACAACATTATTTATCTTCTAGAGCCATCTAGAAGTAACAACTGATTTACCTTCAGGCCTTGGCACTACCTCCCAAACATCATTGTTCATAATAGAAGAATAATCCACACTCATGGGTTCTCTCTAGACCTATTGGTTGGCTCCTTCCTCATAACTAGAACGCTCAAAGTCAACAATGCTTGTTACCAATCCCATATAACTACAAAATTGCTTAGGCAGTTTTCTCTCTCGAACATGTCTCTTTGACCCAACAACTGATGTGGCCTCGTGCAAGGTATATTGAGGCCAATTGGGCTTCCACTTCCCTCAGCATACTTCTCCCACCAAAGTGAAAGAATCCTCATCATGATCAGAATCCTCAACTCCTGAAGGCATGCCAACAGACCTCATGCATGAATCTATGCCTGTAGATGTTCGAGTACCATGTGAACTATCTATTAGTGGAATAGCTTGTGAACTGATCTACATACTACATTGCATGCTGCTTGAAAAACCACCCACCTCACTCTGAGAACCACTGCTCAGTGATGGACCTGACACTGTAATCGGTGTACCTCCTGATGCTTGACCATTGGATTCCTATGACTCACTCAACTACTCTCGATGGTTTGGTCTCTCTGGATACTGTAACTCCCATGACCTCCTGAAAGCTCTCTCCTCCTCGAAATTCACATCCCACTTGACAACCACTTTCCTTTATGCAAGAATATCAATCTGATAAGATTTTGAGGCCTCGCTATAACTCACAAATATGCCCTTGTCTACAATGGGCTCTAGGTTGGTCTCGTTCTTGTTGGGGACATAAGAATATGTAAGGCACCCAAATACATGAAAGTTCCCAACATCAAGCCTCTTCCCAAAAAAATATTCCTTCAAAGTCACATTCCCCAAGGCACGATGTGGACTCCTGTTTTGCAAGTACAGAAAAGTGTTGCAAGCCTCTTCCCACAAAAATAAAGGTAATCCCTCATCATGAAGCATGGACTTGGAAAACCCTAGAATGGATCCGTTCTTCCTCTCTACAACCCCATTCTGCTGGGGGGTAGTAATGAATTGTGAACTCCTTTTGAGTGCCTGCCTCAACACAAAAATCAACAAACTCACCAAGGGTACACTTCTCTCCATTGTCTGACTTAAGGACCTTTATCTTCCTACCTGTTTGGGTCTCCAGAAGAGATTTGAACTCTTGAAAATACTTGAAGACCTCACTCTTGGTCTTCAAGAAATAAATTCATGTCTTCCTGGAGTGGTCATCAATGAATAAAACATAGTACTCATAGCCACTCAAGGGTACATGAGAAATCTAGACACTCACATCGAGAATCATGTCAAGGATCTCGGTCGCTCTATTGTCACTGTTGGGAAAAGGCGATCTAGCAAACTTCCCTATAGCACATCCTCTACGTACATCAAGGTGATCAGAAGTAAAATCTAGCACACTAGTGGTGATCTCCTGCAATATACTCAAGGCCCCATGAAACATGTGCCCCATCTTGTAATGCCAAATCTCACATAACTCTGAACTGCTAGATCTATTGTCGGTCTTGTCCCAGGTGCTACTACTCAATTCCATTAGGGGCTGGAATGAGAACTTTTACACCTTAGCATGGCACCAACAAATCCATCTAGCTGAAGAAGCTGGAGTTGCACTAGGATATATAAGCACCTTCCCTCTCATGAGAAACTCATCACACCCTCTATCCTCAAGTGATGAGATGGATATTAGGTTCTTCTTCATTCTAGTCACATATATAACATCTTGCACTTTAAAGGGAGGTTTGGGTCCCATGTCAAATGTAAATGTCCCCACACCGACCGCTCTAGCAATGATGCCATCAGCAAGTACTACCTCCATATCAATATCACCCTCTGAAAGCTCTAAGAAGTACTCTCTGACTCCTGTCATGTGGCAGGAAGCACCACTGTCAACATACCAAATGATAGAAGATGCTCTGTGAGTAGTGGGTAATGCACACTCCCTCTGAACCGGTATGGCAGGTGATCCTGCACTAGTAGCCTCACAAGCTATGAACCTAAGCTGAAGATAAAATCTCTCTGAGAAGCTTTCTATCTATGTAGAAGTTTCCATGGGTTTGTCTCTCCCTTTCTTGTTCTTCTTCTCCAAACACATGACAACATAATGTCCCAAATTTTGACAATTCCAACATTTGACTTTGGAATAGTCCTTCTCCTTATTTTGTTGCTTGCCTTTACCTTTACCTTTTCCTCCACTGTTGGAAGCTTGCTTCTTTGCTCCGTCCTTCTTGCCTCTTGCTAAAAATGCCACATTTCCATCTCCTCCATCTAATTGGCTGCACTAAGATGGTTCTTTCTGATCTTATTCTGAATGCAATCATCCCACAACCTCTCCCAATAAAGAAGGTCTTCCCATGCAACAATGCCGTCCACAAAATTCTCCCAAGTCTTGGGAATACCATTCAAAGCAATCCTCACTAACTCAGTGGGTGCAATGATCTCACCTATGGCTGCAAACTCATCTCTCACTGAAGTGATCTTTGTGAGGTATGCTATAGCACTGTCATTCTTAACCATTTTAATGGCCTTCAGTTTCTCCTTTAATTCCATTTTTCTATTTTCATTTGAGCACTGGTAAAGGCTGGTCAAGGTTGTCCACATCTCATGTGCATAAGTCTTTCCTCTCACATAAGGAATGGCATGATCTTTGATTCCTTCCAGAATCAATATTTTTGCCTTAGCATTCTTTTTATTAAACTCTACCAACTCAACAGGGTCAGCAGGTACTACTACTGGGTTTTGTGTGGTATTTACCATAATGCCCCAGACTTTTGCTTCCTCAAAGATGCTCTGGATTCTCTCCTTCCATGCACTGTAGTTGTTCTACCCATCCAACCTGTCTTCCTCTCAAACCTAAATACATGTTTCACTGTCCTACCAAAATGAAATTTTCAAATCTGTGGTAAAGGTTTCTGTTTTCTGTGTAAAAATTAACTTGATGTAATTTTCACTTTTTTGTCCCAAACTGTACTTTTCAGCCAACCAAGCTCTGATATCATGCATAATTCAACCTCCACTCTGGTTATCAGTTTTCCTTATCACTCCATGCATTTAGTTTTAAATTCAAGCATGATAAAATTTCTAAAATCTGGAAATGACAATATTTTTATGAAAACACAAATTTAGAGATTTCACAACTGTTGAAATTGCATAAATAAATCATGTCAAAATTATGAAATCCACTCACAAAAAATAACAAAATGATTTTTGGTCAATGTGACCCTGGAAAGACCCCCCACAAATCCTGGGGAAAACTAGTTTGAGAGCTCTTCTTTATTTCTAAAAATGATTTTATAGAGAAACTGAAAGACACAGTAAAAATTCCAGCGACCATAAATTACAACTTATCTTGATTTTTGTGCTTGAACTCCACCTCGAAAATCATGCCAATCAGTGAATAGCCAAAAAAAATTCTATTTTATAGCAATAAAACAACATTAAATGTTGTACGATCCATCTTAGAAAATGTGCCCAAAACTTGTTGTACAGACTGTACAGACCGTACATATTTTAGTAGTATGGTTGCCTTGAAATTCGTGCCCAAAACTACCTCAAAATTCATGCCCTTACTATTGTCCCTCTTCCTTGATGTATGTGCCTTTCTCCTTTTGTACGATTTTTCCTTGGGATGTGTGCTAATAAATGTTACTACACAAATTTGGTGAAATGTCTTCTTGCTGCTCTCTTTCTCTTCATCAGTGCTTAGAAATTTTCTCCTTTCTCTCTCTTCTCTTTCTATCAAATGCTAATAAAAGAATGAATTGATTTTTTCCTCCTCTTCTCCTTTTATTCTCTAAATGACCTCTTGGGTTACCTTAAGATCTAATTGCTAAGACTCATTTAGATCTAGGGATGAGAATAAATGTGCATTTAATTATCAATTTCTATTTTTTAACTCACCCACATAAATAAAGACCCATTTAGCCTTTTATTTCCATAGTCATTTATTCACTTTCTAATTCTTCATTGAATTTAATAAAGTCACCTTTAAATTATATTGTAACTTTACAACTTATAAAGTCACTTTTAAATTAGAATGTAACTTTACCACTTATAAAGTCACTTTTAAATTAGAATGTTACTTTACCACTTATAAAGTCACTTTTAAATTAAATTGACTTTACCACTTATAAAGTCACTTTAGGAGAAAAGTACAAATAAACTTGGACACTTTTTGCTAGGCCAAAGATCAAAGAGTTGGAGAACCACATGTCCTTTGGTACCCACATTTTAACATCATGTTCAACATGTTGACAGGGTGCTCAAACTACTGAAGGAGAAATAGTTATATGCAAAATCTCCAAGTGTTTCCTTGGAGTGCAAGAGGTAAAATATCCGGGTCATATTGTATCTAATGAGGGTGTTAAGGTAGACCCTATCAAATTAAATCCATTAAATAATGGAAAATACCCACAACCAAAAAGCATCTACAAGGATTTCTCAGGTTGATAGGGTATTATCGCAAGTTTATTAATATTTATGGGAGAATAACAACACCTCTAACAACATTACTGAAGAAAGATGAATTTTATTGGACTCTAGAAGAAACTAAGGCCTTTGAACTTTTTAAATAGGAAATGTGCCAATCACCAGTCTTAGTTACGCCAAACGGCAGAAAAACCTTTATTGTGGAATGTGATGCCTCAAGAAATGGAATTGGTGCTATTTTAAAGCAATAGGAAAGACCCATTACTTTTGAAAGTCATCCAATCAAAGGAAAGTATTTACACAAACCTATTTATGAGAAGGGAATGTTGGCAATACTCTTAAAAGCAAATAACCATAGTCTTAAATATTTTTTCAAACAAAGATTACCTTCATAAGAGCAATAAAATGGGTCACAAAGATTTTGGGTTATGACTTTAAAATCATCTACAAAAAAGGGAAGAAAATTGTTGTTGCAAATGCACTCCCAGGAGAGGACAAGGATGTGGAAGCACTGCTTTGTGCCATTTCTATTATCCAACCAGATTGGATAACTGATGTAAGTGATGAATGGAAGAATGATGAAGAAGTGTGGAAACTCATTCAAACTTTATAGCAATATCACAATACATTTTATACATTTAGTTGGAAAAATGATTCATTATGGTACAAAGAAATCTTATATCTTTCTAAGAATTCCCAACTCAAACAAAATATTATTTTAGAATTGCACAAATCTCTCTTAGGAGGGCACTAAGGATTTTTAAAACTTACCACAGGGTTAAGAAGGAATATTTTTGGGATGGCCTTAAATCTAATATTCAAAATTTTGTTGCAAAATTTTTGTTTTTCCAACAAAATAAATTTGAGACAATTAAGACTTTGGGTTTGTTACAACCTTTATCCATTCTAGTTCAATGTTGGGTCGAAGTTTCAATGTATTTTATCACAGGTTTACCTAAGTCCGAAGGAAAAAGTGTCATCATGGTGGTAGTTGATAGAATTTCCAATTATGTAGACTTTTGTGCGTTATTTCATCCATTTAAGTCCATTATAGTTGCTACTGTAGTTATGGAGATAATTCAAAAGCTACATGGAAAGGTAAAGATTATTGTAAGTGACAAAGATCCCATTTTAACTGGAAATTTTTGCACGAAATTATTTTCTTGTCTCGGTACTCAATTAGATCATAACTCATATTATCATCCTCAATTTGATGGGAAAACTGAGATAGTGAACAAATGTTTGGAAGGATATGTTCGTTCCTCTATATCTGTTAAGCAAGCACAATGAGTCAAGTGGTTATCTCTAGGTGAATGGTGGTATAACACTTCCTTCAATACTTAAGCAAAAATAACCCCATTTATGGCATGCTATGGATATGATCCACCATCCATCACATAATATTTAAGAGAAAATTGTAAGGTTCAAGTAGTGGAATATCCCATCGAGCATCAACAACAAGTTCTCCAAATCTTAAAGGATAACCTCACTTTGTCGCAGAATCTAATGAAACAATAGGAAGATCAACATCGCAACGAAATATGTTTTGATGCAGGTGACTAGGTATTTTTTATGGCTACATCCATACAAACAAATGTCCCTCAAGAAAGCTAAGAAGGACAATAAATTATCACCATAGTACTATGGTCCTTACTAGGTGTTGTGAAAGGTAAGTACTATGGCATACAAATTGGAGCTTCGTGCATCTTCCTGAGTACACCTAGTTTTCCATGTTTCATGCTTAAAGAAGGTTATAGGTGATAAGCTCTGAGTCCAAATACTATGACCAGAAATTGACAAGGAAGAAAAATTCATTTTGGAACTTGAAGCATTCACAGGAACAAGAACTCAAGAGCTACGAAATCGATCAATTTCAGAGTATATCATAAAGTGGAAGAACTTACCTACTAAAGGTTCCACATGGAAGGATGAAAATTTTATACAAAATCATCCAGAACTACTCAATCATTGAGGACAATACTTTTTTTAAGGAGAGGGGCATGTTAGGTCCCTATAATATTAGTGTAGCCCCTTATTTTTATTGTTGTTCCCATGTAATCTCCATATTGTTATTATTGTACCCCATAGAAGCTCACTATTTTTATTGTTCTTCCCTTACATTATTATTGTTATGAAGGCTTTGATTATATTGTGACCCTTAAACTCCTATATATAGAGAGGAGCTATTTTCATTTAAATCATCCAGGAATTGTTTATTTATGTAATGTAAAAAAGGATTCCCTCTCGAAGAGCATAATTTTTAAGTCATTCATATATCTATTTGTAAGTTGGTTGCATAAAACATAAAGTCTACTTAGTCAATGTCAAATATGTAAGAGCCTTTTTGGGCATGCATTTGAGTCTAGAAGATCCCCCAAGATCAAGTCAAAGGACCCACAACAAGTCAGACTTCATCAAGGAATTAAAGATCAAGTCAGCCTAGAAGAAATTGCAGGTCGGGCTAAATTCATGATTAAGAAGCCTATATACGGTTGCATTCAGCCTCCCTCAAGGAGCCACTTCACACTTGTGATTCGAGCAAGTGTGAAATAAAGGAGGATGAAGAAAATACACGAAGACCACTCTTTCTGGGTCAGTTTTTGATCCCTTTTCTCCACACGTGCAAAGAGATCTATGGATTCTTTGTCAAGTGTCTAGGTCTTTAAATTCGTCAATTGAAGTTTGTATAAGAAGAAGAATTTTTTTAGGTTTTCTTCTCATGTTCGAGAGGTTTTTTCCCTATCTAATTTCCTATATTATTTCTCTCATGTCTCTTTATTGTTTATGCTTTGGTAGCTATTTGATGAATAAAGAACACTATAATAATCTAACCAAGATGAGGTCCTAATCTAAAGAAGTAAAAATAATTTGTAAGCAGTTATTCCTAATGCCCTAGATTTCTCAACATACTGTTTGTTGTTCCTCCTTTCATTTTCCATAATTTCTTTGATCTCTTTCTAGCTCTTAAACTAATCTAGTAGGACTTTCTCTAATACCAATTGTTGGAAATACTAGCCAGTGGGGGTGTGAATAGATATTTCAAGAATTATTACAAATTTTTACTTTCATTTACATTCACCATTGGATTAAGTATCATGAAGGAGCACATAAACATCATACACACCTTCACAAATATTTTACATGGAAAACAATAAAGGAAGAAAACCAATATTCTTAGTATCTTGTTTGATCTTTAGTCTTTCCTTACATAAATTCACTGCTACCGACTACTAGTAAACACCCAATGTATTAGAAATATTTTGTAGAACTCATTAGCAAGAAGTAACCACACCCTTTCATTGTTTCACTAACACGCACTCGTAGGAAGCACCCGCTCCTTTGCATTATTTCAATAGCACCCACCAGCAAGAACCACCCACTCGCTTCTATTGTTTCGCCGACACTGACCAACTAGAAGCACCCACTCCCTTGAATTGTTTTGTTGGTAACCACCAAAAGGAAGCACCCACTCCTTTAGATCAATTTCTTGGCACCAACTTGCTTGAGGCACAAACGTCCAAAATCAATGTGGACCTCCCTTTCATCCATTTTCAAACTGGGTCCACTTCTTTTAGCAAAAAAAATCAAAATCAACTATCAATTCCTCTTTGCTCAAAAACATATTCACTTGCTTGTCATCGACAACACATCATTAGTAACAAGTTCAGCAACATTTATGTTATTAAAAATATTATATCATGGGCATGCATATATCCCTGCAACATAAACTTTTAACAATAAACCCCCAAGGTATCATGCAACATTAATATTGTGATTCTCATGCATCCCTATCATAATACCATTCATATATTGGAAATATCACCTTTGAGTAGTTTTATCATCAACACTAAGACATAATTTCTTCATAACATCAGGTAATTAGTCTCACAATTCATCCCAACATCACAACCTTTAATCAATAAAGAACATATCTTGCATCATCCTTGTCCAAACCATATCATTAGCTTTCATTCCTTAGCAATAGAAATGAACCAACTCTGAACTTCAAATAGAAACTATACTCACCATACAGTTTTCATCATCATACTCTATGCCATTAATAGCACATTGATTCTCTAACTCAACAACAACAAGCAACAATTAACCATGCTCATAAATGCATTCTAGCAACATTGGTATCTTGTGATTAGTTCTATCACCGCAGTACGTCAACAACATACAAACATTGTTATTAAGCATACTTTTACAATTGTTTTATCGTGTGAATCAACACCTCAAAAATATATTATTAGAAATATTCTAACATAAAAACTTCATCAGTCTCAAGTTCTAACGCTAAACAAAAAAGAAAACAAACATCAGCAACATCATTAGCATAAAATCATGGCACATTTCTATAAGACAAATCCTCAATAGAAACATTGTCCCTTGTGCAATTGTAGTTAAATCAATCAATCACCACCTTATGACAGCGACTCAAATAAGTAATATGACGTACAACTTATGATTCCTTCATGAGCCTCAAATTCTTTGTATAGGTTCCAAACGCAAACATTGTCATGTACATATGTCTTCTGCGGTTGTAGTTAAATCAATCAATCACCACCTTATGACAACGACTCAAATAAGTAATATGACGTACAACTTATGATTCCTTCATGAGCCTCAAATTCTTTGTATAGGTTCCAAACGCAAACATTGTCATGTACACCACTTTACAACAGCTTAGTGAAATACGTAATGTGACGTCCAACTTATGATTCCTTCATGAGCCTCAAGTTCCTTGTACAGGTTCCAAACACGACCATTTCCATGAAGATGTCTTTACTATAAGATGAATAGCCAAGCAACAAACAATAATTACCCTTGTCATATAAAGATCAACTTATGCTTTCTTCTCTAATTGTGGGAGTCAAGCAGTTTATTAACAACTCTTTTTCATAAGCACACCCGCAACATTCTTTACACGTAGGAACCTTTTAAACAACACCCTTAACTTGATTGTTGACCAAGGATCAAAAATGTAATCTACGAAAGAGATTACCTCTGCCACACAATGGACACTATTAATGATGTCTTATGCATCCTACAAAACAAGATATGGAAAATTAATTGATCATTAACAACCAAACAAAATCTGTACAAGACCTCTACGATTATCTTTGGCAACACTTTAAACTCAGTATCTCATAGACAACCCTACTGAGAAGAATAAATAACCTATAATAGTGTCCAATATCTCATCATTTCAATATACAAAATAACTCCAATAAAAACTATCCACTAATTCACCATCTCAACTAGTGTCATAAGCAAGTAAATCAAACTTTGACCCATGGTAATAGATAAGAACCTTCACCTTGTATAAATGATCAAAAGACAAACATTGGCTACTTAAAGTAACGAAATTTTAAAATTAAGTCTGCCTTGCAAGAAAGTTAATTAATAACTTGTTTTCTTTGCTATTCAAGAGCTACAATTTCATACATTACCCCCACAGCAACTTGGATTTTAGGTCAAAAAATGATTCATACATAAGTAGCTCTACGAAAATCAAACCTGCATAAAAAACAATTAGTAATTCATCCCTCCCATCACCTTGATTTCGAACCTCTTGCATATATACTTCATACCAAATCTTGTCAATAAGATCAAATAAAGTTAGTTCTTGAACCCACTTGCTTTCTTGTACTCGATTATCATTCTCCTTAATCATACACCATCACCATCTCAACTAGTGTAATAAGAAAGCAAATCAAAATTCTACCCATGGTAATAGATAAGAACCTTAACCTTGTATGAATGAATAGACAAACATTTTGGCTACTTAAAGTAATGAAATTTTCAAATTCATTCTTCCTTGCAAGAAAGTTAAATAATAACTTGTTTTCTTTGTTATTCAAGAGCTACAATTTCATACATTTGTTGAGATTTCCTGTTTTGCATAAGATAGGCAAAATCTCAGTAGATGACAACAATAGGAATCAGTTCCTCGATTAGCTCCAGGTTGTTGGGAGATGATTAATGCCTCCTATATTTGATGAAAGGGAGTTAATGAGGTTGTTAGATTCCCTTTGCTATAAAACAGGAAACCATTCGGGTTCTTTGCAATGAGTGCGAGAGTTTGTGAGGATTGGATTATGTAATCTCATGTTTGATTAATAAGATTGCCGATGCCTATGTTGTGTGGACGTAGCCCAGATTGGTTGGGTGAACCACGTTAATTCTTGTGTCTTTATGTGCTCGATTTATCTGCTGAGTCTTTGATCTAATTAGTTGTGCATCTGATCTCCAACAAGTGGTATCAGAGCAATGTTGGAGTGCTGGTGTTGTTGATTGCTGTGCATGGAGTCCTAGAGGTTGTGTGCTGGTGCGTTGGAGGTTTTGTTGGTGCTGCGTGGAGGTGGAGCGCAGTTGCGCTCCTAAATCTCATTCCCATTAATCAGAGCCTGCGTGTTAGTGACTGCTGGAGGTGCGTTGATTGGATGTTGGAGCACAGTTGAGCGCTGACCACGTTGGTGATGTTTTCGATTGATCGCTGGTGCCTGTAAGGCATGAAGAGATTGATGCGTGGAGGACTCAGTCTACACAGTGATTTTACAGCGTAATTAGATTCATCCAACAAAAGGAGCATATCTGCACTCTTTTGTGCGTGGAGCTGGTTGAGCCTGCATGGAGCATGTGAGAACATGCGTGAAGGGTGTTGTCTAACCTGCGTGGAGCGTGTTAGATACATTTCAAACCTGCGTGGGGATTGCTATGCGTGGAGGATTTCAGATATATGCCGTGGAGTGTTGTGCACATGATTGCCGGTGGTGTGTTGCTGGAGCACTGAGCCTACGTGTGAATGCATGGATTGCTATGCGTGGTGGATTGTTGTTCAACTGCGTGGAGGTGTTGTTCAAATTCGTGGATTGTTGTGCGTGGTGGATTGTTGTTCAACTGTGCAGAGGTGCTAGTGTTGCGTGGAGAGAGTGGCTCAAGAAGTGCTAGGTAATACAATTTTGTTCGTTGCTCTCAATAAATTCATTATTCGTAACACAATTCTGTTTATTACCCTCAACAAGTTCAGTATGCCATTTCACATGGGCATGCAAACAAACAATGAAAATTGATGTTGCGCACAACAACATATTGTGCCAAAATTTGGTTATGCTTTTATTTGTCGAGAGGAATTAACACAGTGAACCATCAATTTTTTAAAAAATATTTTTGGCAAGTGTATTTGTTCAAATTTAATTGAAGTGTTAGGCAAGATTTTGGGGGCAATTTTTTTCGATTGTAAGGCACAGGCAGTTTTTTTTTTGCTGGTCTTTAAAAGTTGGATTTTGGAGATTATTATGTCTTTTGGTTGATATAAAAATGGCGAAAACTCAGAGTGCCCGGTTTGAAATTGAGAATTTTAATGGAAAAAATAATTTTGAGATCTAGAAGGTGAAAATGCATGACTTGCTTGTCCAACAAGGCGTGGTAAAGATATTGATGGATAAATCCAAACAACCTTACAACATCACAGACGATGAGTTAGACAAGATGGATGAAAGAGCAGTAAGTGCTATTCGATTATGCTTGGCGGACGATGTCCTGTTTAATATCGTGACGGAGATAACAGCTGTGGTTTCTGGACAAAATTGGAGAAACTGTACATGACCAAATCCTTAACCAATAGGATTCTCATGACGCGACAGTTGTACAGTTTGCGAATGAAGGAAGGTACATCGATTGTTGATCATTTAAATGATTTTAATACTCTTCTTGTGCAATTACAAAGTATAGAAGTAAAAATTCCATCCGAGGATAAAGCTATTACTTTATTGTGCTCGTTGCCCAAGTCATGGGATCATTTTGTTACTTCTCTAAGTCTTAGTTCATCAGAAACTATTGAGTTTGATGATGTAGTTGCATCCTTATTATCGGAAGAAACAAGGAGGAAGTCACATTCCGAAACCTCTACATCAGAAGCTATGATAGTTAGAGGTCATTCGAAAGAAAGACGCCCCAAGAAGCCGAGCGACTCACGTTCAAAGTCAAAAGGGAAGAAGAGTAAGCTAAAGTGCTGGTTTTGTGGCAATTCAGGGCATTTAAAGAAGGACTGCTAGAAGTGACAGCAGCAAACTTCAAAAGCAGATTCTTCGACAGAGAAGAAGGAGGCAAATACGACAGATACAGGTTCGGCATCAGGTCCAGGTATGAGTGATGAATTATTATCAGTTAATGTGTGAAATCATGGTCAACATTGGTTGTTAGATTCCAGCGTATCAAACCACATGTGTATCCATAAAGAATGGTTTAAGGAATATAAATCAATTAATGATGGAGTTGTGTACATGGGTAATGATGTAACATGTAATATTGTGGGGATTGGGAGCATACAACTACACATGTTTGATGGGACAACTAGAATATTAACTGATGTGAGGCATGTACCAGATTTAAGGAAAATTTTGATTTCATTAGGAGCACTTGATTCAAATGCATATAAAACTTTAATTCAAGGTGGAGTAATGAAAATTTACAAAGGCATTTTACTAGTTATGAAAGCTAAGAAATAGGAAATCTATTTCAGCTGGAAGGAGGTACAAGGTCAAATTTTGTGTCCACTGTGTCTGAACATGGCAGTAGTTCCATTCACTTATGGCATCAAAGATTAGGGCATATGAATGAAAGAGGGTTGAAAATTTTGGCTGATCGCAAGTTACTTCCAAATCTGAAGTCTGGAAAGTTAGATTTCTGTAAGCATTGTCTGTTTGGAAAACAAAGTAAACAAAGTTTAAAATAGGCAAACATACTAGTAAAGGAATACTTGATTATATCCATTCAAATGTCTGGGGATCAGCCCCTACAACCTCATATGGTGGTTCTTCTTATTTTATATCATTTATTGATGACTTTTCTAGGAAGGTGTGAGTCTACATGTTGAAAAGAAAGTCTGATGTTTTTTCAGTTTTCAAGTAGTTTAGAGCATTGGTAGAAAACAACACTGGTAGAACAATAAAATGTTTAAAAACTGACAATGGTCGTGAGTTTACTTCCAAGGAGTTTGACATCTATTGCAAGGATGCAGGGATCGAGAGACATAAGACCACTGTTTATACTCCCCAACAAAATGGAGTTGTTGAACGCATGAACAAGACTCTTCTAGAGAGAGCAAGGAGTATGCTGAGTAACACCGGGTTGCAAAAGGAGTTGTGGATGGAAGCAGTGGAAACAGCTTGTTATGTGATAAATCGATCTCCGTCGACGGCAATAGATTGCAAGATTTCACAAGAGGTATGGAAAGGATACTCTTGTGGCTATTCTAAACTCAGAGTGTTTGGTTGTGATGCATATGCTCTAGTGCCTAAACATCAACGAACAAAATTATATCCAAAGTCTAAAAGGTATATCTTTGTTGGGTATGGTGTTGGAACAAAGGGATATAGATTGTGGATCCTACTAAACGCAAAATCATCATCAACAGAGATGTAAAGTTTAATGAAAACTCTCTTGCACAGTTAGATGTAGATAGTAGATTGAAACAGGATGATGTATCTGACTTTCAACACATTCAGTTTGATAGCATTTCTAATGATAGTCATGATGACCATAGTTTAGATACTAGTCATGAACAGGTTTTAGAATCAGAACATGAACAGGGTTCAGGTTTAGATCATGAACATGTCTCAGATACTGATCGGCAAGAAGTTCCTACAGATGGTAGTCAGCCAATCAAGGAAGCGCCAGAAACATCCTTAAGGAGGTCGACAAGAATCAAACGGCCACCGAGAAGGTATGATGATTATGTTACTTCAGTTTCATTTACTACTAATGACGATGAACCTCTGTGCTATCAAAAAGCAATAGAAGGTAAGAAAAGTGACAAGTGGAAAGCAGCCATGAAGGACGAAATGATGGCCTTAAATAAGAACGGCACATGGAATCTGGTGGAGCTTCCAAAAGAAAGGAAAACAGTGGGGTGTAAATGGGTCTTCAAGCTGAAACGAGGTGTGAATGATACGGAAGACAAGTACAAAGCACGACTGGTTGCAAAAGAGTTTTCTCAGAAAGCCGATATTGACTTTCATGAGATTTTTTCACCAGTGGTTAAAATTGTTTCAATTAGA
>APFE031295083.1:9393-22118 GCA_000404065.3 Pinus taeda
ATTAAGAATTTTATTTCATGTTTTTGTAATTAATTTTTATTTTTATTTTTAATTTCAGCTATCCAACCTAAAATGTATGATAAATGGTAAAATTTATAACATAAAATGTATGATAAATGGTAAAATAAATTTTGTGATAAATGGTATACTCAAATAAATTTATGATAAAGTGTAAAATGAAATAAGTTTATCGGTCATTTAAAATCATTTTATAAGTTATTAGTGATTTAAAAGGTATAAAATCATTTCATAAGTTATTGATGTGTTTAGAATCAACCCGTGTGGTTCATCATCAAAACTATATTGGTTGGTTCGAAAGGCGTCAACCAAATTTTTCTGATATGATTTCTTCCAAAAATATTTTTATTACTCAAAATAAGTAATCCATAATAATATAGATTACAGAAGCTTGAATTCAAATAACATATACTATAGATTACATAAGCTTAAATTCAAATAACATATACTATAGATTACAAAAGCTTAAATTCTCATCAAAACTATATTGGTTGGTTCGAAAGGCGTCAACCAAATTTTTCTGATATGATTTCTTCCGAGAATATTTTTATTACTCAAAATAAGTAATCCATAATAATATAGATTACAGAAGCTTAAATTCAAATAACATATACTATAGATTACAGAAGCTTAAATTTGAATAACATTTATTATGAATTACATAGTAATATGGATTATAGAAGCTTAAATTCGAATAACATTTTTCGAATCAACCCATGTGGTTCATCATCAAAACTATACTGGTTGGTTCGAAAAGCGTCAACCAAATTTTTTTGATATGATTTCTTTCGAAAATATTTTTATTACTCAAATTCGAATAACATTTTTCGAATCAACCCGTGTGGTTCATCATCAAAACTATAATGGTTGGTTCGAAAAGCGTCAACCAAATTTTTTTGATATGATTTCTTCTGAAAATATTTTTATTACTCAAATAAGTAATCCATAATAATATAAATTACGGAAACTTAAATTCACATAATAATATAAATTACGGAAACTTAAATTCAAATAACATTTCCTATAGATTAGGAAAGCTTAAATTTGAATAACATTTACTATAAATTACATAGTAATATGGATTACAAATTTTTTTGATATGATTTCTTCCGAAAATATTTTTATTATTCAAATAAGTAATCAATAATAATTTAAATTATGGAAACTTAAATTCAAATAACATTTCCTATATATTAGGAAAGCTTGAATTTGAATAACATTTACTATATGTAATAACATTTCCTATAGATTAGGAAAGCTTAAATTTGAATAACATTTAAGCTAAATTACATAGTAATATGATTATGTAAGCTTAAATTCGAATAAGCTTTAAATGGTATAAAGAAAGTTTACGTGCATTGATATGACTACCCTAATTGTATCCCTAGTCTTTGTGCTATCTGTATTTTTATCATTTATCATCTAATGGTTGCAGCTTAGATTCTAGATTCAATATTACATATTATTAAAGAACTTTGGAACCTATTATTAATATTACATAGTATTACATAGTATGGTCTCCCATTTCCACTCCGGTATGGGTAATGGTTGTAACAATCCAGCAGGGTTTTGATGCTCTATTTTAACCTGTTGGCACTCTATGCAGCGTGCCAAGTATTCTGTCACTTCCTTCTTCATGCCCGACCAATAATACTCTTTACGAAGCGATGTAATGAGTTTTTGATACCCCGGGTGTCCTTCATAAGGACTTTTATGACATTCATCTAAAATCACCTTTTTAATGTCACCTTCGTTGGGTACATATAATCTCTTCCTGCAGTACAACATACCGGCCACATCCATTGCATAACCTTGTTGAATCATTCGACTACTTGGGTTTTACACTTGCTGTTTTATTTGCTGATAAATCTAATCTTGCTTAGTTTCCCTTTTGATCATCTCGCTAAGGGTAGTCTGCCCTTCACTATAAGCAATTTCGTAGAGGCAATGTACCTTCCGACTTATAGCGTCAACCACTCATTTTTCTTTCTCTTTCAGGTGTTTAATCTCAAAATCAAATCTGCTTAGGAAATCCGCCCACTGTGCTTGCCTAGCATTTAAGGTAGGCTAGTTAAAATAACTAGTCAGGCTGTGGTGGTCTGTCATCAATAAAAAGAAAAATTCCCTATCAAATAATGACGCCACATTTTTAAAGCGTGTATGACAGCGGTCAGCTCCAGGTCATAAGCAGAATATTTCCGTTCACACTCTTTTAATTTCCGGGACTCGCAAGTGATTACTTTTCCTTCATGCATCAATAGTCCCCCTACTCCTTCTTTACTTGCATCTGTGCACACCACATAATCCTTTTTTAGGTCTGCTATGCTTAATATTGGTGCGGTGGTGAGTAAATGTTTGAGCTGTTCAAAGCTTCCTTGGCATTCTGTGGTCCATTAAAATATTTTCCCCTTTTTTGTAGGGAAGTGATAGGATAAACCACTCTTGAAAAACATTCCACAAACCTCCTATAATATCCTGCTAATCCCATGAAATATCTTATATCCACTACGTCCTTCGGTACCGGCCATTCCATTATGGTCCTTATCTTCTCAAGGTCCACAACAATACCCTCTTTGGTGATAATATGTCCCACGTACTGCATCTGCTCCTTAAAGAAGTCACATTTGCTATACTTGGAATAAAGTTGATGTTCCCACAATGTTTGCAAAACAAACCTGGGATGTTCCTCATGTTCTTTGACATTTTGGGAATATACTAATATATCGTCAATAAAAATTAACCCAAATTTATCTGAATACTGATGAAATATGTTGTTCATTAAGCACATAAATGTCGCAAGGGCATTGGTCAACTCGAAAGGTAGTACCACAAACTCATAATGTCCGTAGCAAGTTCGAAAGGTGGTTTTGGCTATGCCCTCCTCCTTGATTTTGATCTGGTGGTATCTGGATCGCAAATAAATCTTTAATAAAATCGTTGCCCCTTTTACCTTATCAAAAAGTTCATCAATACAGGGTAATGGATATTTATTCTTAACTGTAAATTTATTTAGTTGTCGATAGTCCATGCACATATGAAGGGTTCCATCTTTCTTCTTAACGAATAGTATGGGAGCTCCCAAGGTGACACACTGGGGCGGATGTATTTCTTGTCCAACAACTCCTGCAATTGCATCTTTAGTTCTGTCAATTCTAGTATGCTCATCTGATATGGCGCTCAGGACATCGGGGCTGCACCATGCATCAATTCAATGGTAAATTCTGTCTCTTTTAGGTGGCAGACTTGGTATTTTTTCGGGAAACACGTTTGCAAATTCTTGAACCACTGGAATGCTTTCCAAGGTTGCAGTATTATCTTTTGAGTTGGCGTAACCAACTTGAATGGCATAAACTTGACATGTTTTCTAATGCACTTTGCTAACTGTGAGGCGATTATTGGCCGAATCTGTACCGGCCTCAAAATACCTTGAATCTCTTATTTTTCTCCTAGCTTGTTTTGGTAGCAGATTGTCTTTGTTTTACAGTTTATTATGGACCAACGTCTTTCCAACTAGTCCATGCCTATCAACACATCATATGATCCAAGGGGAAGTATGTTTAAATTTGTCGTCACAATCTAGCCTGCTATCTTCAGTGTGTAGTTATTGACCTTGGATAGCACACACCTTTTTGCCCCTGTTGCGAGCTGAACTAGGCATGGGTCTTTAAACTTGATAGATTGTAATTTACATTTTTCCACAATCTTGGGACTAACATATCCTAATGTAGCTCCAGGGTGAATTAAAACAGATATAGTTTGATCAAAGATGTTACCTTCAAACTCCACCATAGTCAGCTAATATTCAACTTGATGATCCTAGAGGGCAGCATTAATCTTTGGTATGCTCCGGGCTACGTCTTCCACCGTAGAAGCTTCATGGATTTGTGAAACCTGTTCATTACCCTTTTGATGAGGGCAGTTCTTAATGTAGTGTGGTCCACCATAGCCCCAACATTGCACTGGTGGTTTCACTGCCCCTTCATTATCAGCTTTGCTTGATTACTCACTAAATCTGGATTCGATGGGTGGCTTTAATCTGAGCTAGTTTTTGGGTTGGTTCTTGTTGTTTGGCCCCTTGGAAAATCACTTACTGAAACCACCACGATTTCCTTTGGCACCCACAGTCATCTTAATGCTCTTTTTATCAGTCCATTGCTTTCCCAAAGTTTCTCCCTTCTGTTTACTCTACTTATAGCATATCCTAGCCTTCCATATCCTCCTCCATTGTTTTTGGATTATCATACTCAATCCTTTCCCTCAATGCCTGGGGTAAACTGCTAACGAACCATTGAACTTTAGCCTTTTCCTCTTGTATGTAAGGTACATAGCATAGCAGAGAGGTAAATTTGGTGATAAACCCATCCATTGTCTACTATCCAAGTTGCCGATCATGAAATTCCCTTGCCTTCTCATCATAAAAATGTTCAGTCAAATATCTCTCCTTAAAATATTTTTGAAATGTTTCCCAAGTTATATTCTGTTCACTGACCCCCCATACAATCTTGACCTCCTCCCACCACAAAGTGGCTTTTGCTTACAGCTGGAAAATAGCCAGTCGCGCTTTGATATTGTGGTTTTACTCATATAACTGGAAATATTTATTCATGTTAATTAACCAAGCCTCTACTGCCTCCTCCAACTCTCTATCGAAGAGTGGCGGCTTGATATTCTGAAACTCCCCCTATAACTCTATTCATTGTCTCTTTGCGGTCGGTGTTCAGAGGCATTGTCAGACTTCCCCCCCAATTATCTTCCCTTCCTTCTGTTTCTTCTTGATCGGTATGGTAGCATTGTTCTTCTGAAACTCGTGTTTGTTTAGGGCTGGGGTTTAGCTGGCGCTGATTCTGTTCATCTGACAAACTTTTCATGATTTTCTCATGTTCCATGGTTAATCTTGCATTGTCCTCCTGTAGGCGACCCATCTCATTCTTTAATTCTTGGACTGTTTCCAATATCGTAAGGTTCGTGTTGCGAGCCTCCTCCCCCAATTGCACCCATAATTCAGGATTGTTCTCAAGGAAAGTTGTGGTTCCTGGGCCAACCATATTCTTGTGAGGAACGTTGTTCGTTCTCCTCATATTTTGTTTTCTCCTGATTCCCTATTCTCAACAAGTTAGTGAACTTCCAACAGGTAAATATATTGCAAGATAACATTGACTGGTTGCCCTTGCTAGTAATTGTTTTATTATTATTATTGTTATTATTATTATTATCATTATTATTTGCTAAAGGCCACAATATAGTAACTTGGCTCTGATACCACTTGTCAGAAACCCAGCTATTCACCTATGGTAAAACATATCAAAAATTTCACTTCATTTACATTACATTATGTATTACTACAGATATGACATCAATCAGTTTGACAATTCTATTCATGCCTTGGAATCCGGGTTACGGATTAATTGTCTCGGTTAAACTCTTATGGGTGGTGTACCATACCCATGTGACCCATAATTGCACTATCATTGGAGTTCGCCCACATCATGTTGTTTTACATTTGTAGTGTTTATGAGTGTTTATGATTTACAGTTGTCATCTCTATCTCATGCCCAACAGATTACCTTATCCTATATGATGATTTTTTTATTTTATTTTATTTATTTATTTTTATTTATTTATTTTTTTTTTTATTTTTATTTTTAATTATTTTTTTCGGATCTGGCTTTAATGCTCTGCTCTGCCATGGTATGCATCATGAGCATGGTCTACCCACTGCAGTTTATGCTCCTCAACCCTAACGTTGCATCGACGGAGGAGGATTAGTGTGAAGATCCAAGGGTCTGGTTTATCTCAGGTCAGAATCAAGCTAGATTTTGGTTGCTTGTCGCATTTTCCATTTTCGTTCCCGAGTTTCCGGTCTGTCTTTCTCCATGCTCTCTGCGGTGCAGGTGTTACTGTCAGCTCAGGGTCGAGGACTCGATGCATGGTCTCACTTACAGGGTTATAGTTTCTCTTTCGTTGCGGATTTTGGGTGAGGGTAGGGTAACCTTGTTTTATTATTTGACCCTATATTCTGTTATTTGTTTTCATCATTTTCATTTCTCATTGTTAATGCAAATGTGGTGTCTCTATAGGTTCATCTCCAAAGGACCCGAGAATTACCTGTCAAGGCAGTGTGGTGATATTCCAATCAGATTTCCTCGCTCGGTATGATCTGAGGAAGTAGCTACCACTGTTTTTTGGTTGTCCAGATCTGGATGGTTCGACTCTTGTTGAGATGTTGTCTCTTTAGGCTTATAATCCTCATTGTTGGTTGTATGGGAAGACGCAAAGGCTATACAATCCAACAATGTTTTCTTGGTACTCCTCTGTTAAATTCAAGGTTTTGTCTGTCGTTTAGAATTGTAGAGTTTAAATACCCATTGAGGAATTTGTAGTTTGGAATTCTTAGTTTTCATTATAAGCACAATATCGGTATAGACCTTGCTTTTCGCTTCAGGAAAAGAGTTAGGTCTAGTTACACCAGTTGTCAGGCTTGAGTGGACTGCTCCACCTGTCGTTAGGTTTTGCTGTTCTTCTTGCCCGAAATGTTAAAATATTTAAGATTACACTATGTTTTGTAACTGCACGGTTTCTTATCTTAGGCGTGCATTTAAGGTTTTTCGCTTGTATAATTTATCTCTATGCTTACTCTGGTGCATAACGTTTTGTTAAGTTTTTAGTTCTGTTATGGAAGTATGAAAGTTCAATTCTGACATTACTCTGAGAACGGAAGGTTATTTTGTTAAGAACTCTGTTAAAGTTCATTTACTTGCTATATTGGGACTGCTGAATTGAAGGTTTGATATACTGGCACTCGATATTATTTTTCATTTGTTGTTGTTTATATATTGGATGAAATGTTTCCTTTGTGAATATTATAAGCTCTTCCGTGATACTGAGGGTTTCTCTTACCTGCATGGGGTTCATGGAAATTTCCATAAATGTCGGTTTCGACCACCATGTAACTTCCTTGTCATTTAGCCGAAACGACCTGGGTTGAGGTTTCTTGGTACTTCTATGTCTCTCTGTCTTATCTCAGTTTACCGAACGATGTGAACAACTTCTTTCTCTGTTCTTGAAACTCTAGTGCTTTCAGGTATTTGCTCTGCTGTTTTTGAGTTGTTTCACTACCGCAGTTGCTTCACAGGAGTTTAACTTTGTGGTTCTTGAATTACAGAAGAGGTTTTATATTATGTTTGGTGTTTTTGTTCTGTCATATCTTGATGATTTCATCGTTCACGACTCATATCCTATACATTATATTACTAATCTCCGGCTATCATATTCCAAAAGTTCACACAGTGCACAGCTAGTTCACTTTCAGCTTGTATTTCAAGTTTTACTCTGTATAAGACAGTTCCTAGAAATTAAAAGTTCTTTTAGGAATCATTATAGAGTAATTGTGTTTAATCCTAATAAGAATTCAAAGGGAATTTATAATTCATAATTTTGCACTTCCTGTAAAGGTCCCTTTCCTAGTTATGCAGACACAATTGTATTTTTCGTACTTGATTCCAGATTTCAATTGAAGTATTCCTTCAGGTATCATTCACCTCTGTTTCTTCTGCTTGTCTTCCACTCGACCATGAGATTGGTCCTCCAAGTCTCCCCCAAGCACTCTTGCAAGACCACCGTCTTCGGCAAGGTTCTGGCACACTGTGCCTATGCTATTTGGTCATCACCAGACTTAGCAATCACCCCTCTCCGTCTATCCTACAACATGGTCCTTCCTTCCCCTTACTTCCTTTTCCTTTGGAAGCATTCATAGTTGGGGAAGGTAGTTAGGGTTCACTGGCAACTACCTTTCTTTTAATCTTAACCCCCTTTCATGAGGAGTCATGAGATTCATTGTTACTCTAAACATTTTCCATTAACAATAATTAAAAACATAATTTAATTTAAACAGTAATGGTAATAATTATTCAGTTTACCCAAAAATAACAATAATTATTCAGTTGAACTTACTGTGGGTAATAAAATATTTACAACTTTACTGGGGGCATTACATTCCATCTACCCTCTCAGCCTCTTCCTCCTTAGGAGAATCTCCATTCCCGCAGAAGTTTTGGAAAATATCCATTCCTTAAGGAAGTTTGGGTAGTAACCACCTTGCCCCTCTATTCCAAGTACCTCTAGGTGTGAGCTCTCTACACATAGTCTTTCCCCGCGAGAATTCTGTGAATACTGAGAAATCTACAGTTCAAATAAATCCCTTGATTGTGAACCTCTTTATGGAAAGGAGGACTAGTCATAGATCCCAAAGGTTCACAAGTAGCTATCTGTCCAAGTAGCTATTTGTCAAGGGGTTATTGGGTTCAATAAAAAATAAAACATAAAAATTCCAATTAGAATAACAAATAAAAACAACATTAAAAAATATTTTATAATTTTTCTTAATAAAATTTATTTTTTCTTCTAGTAATTAAAATATTAATAACCAATTTTAATACAATTTATTTTTTATTAATTTATTTTCCTTAGTCAATGGATAATTATTTTTAGTAACTCTAAAAAGTGGAAAAACCCTATTTTAAACCTGTCATAAGGGTCAAAATATGATTAAAATTGAAACATAACATTCCATTATGAAACTTACTTTTTAAAAAAACTATATAATAATAATTTTTAATAATTAAGTTAAATTTATTCATGATTTGTTACCTTAAAACACTTTTTACAGTACCGAACACAAATAAGAATAAGAGATGCATGCAAAAAGCTATAAAATTTTAAGCATGAAAAAATCTAAAATTATGAAATTTACAAGCCTATAACAAAAATATTTATGTGTTTTTAAGTCTTCAAATTAGAAATTAAATATTTTATCTCTTAGATTTGGATATTTGAATATATTTTTTAGTTAAATAAGAATTTGTCCAATTCAAAAGTTTATACTTCAAATTTTTTTTAAGGCGATTTATAAATTAAAACTACATTCTAAAAAAATAATAAAAATATAACTATTAAAAACAAATACAAACCAAACCAAAACCACTCTATAGACACAACTTATTTATAATTAAAATCACACTTTAAAATATAATAATAATCAAATAAACCTATATTCTTTAACACAAAAAAAACCTTATAATTTAACAAAGTTATTTATAAATTAAATTTCCATTAAAATCAACTTATTTATAAATAAAAACCACAAGTTTAAATAATAATCAATTTGGAATCAACCCATTAAAAAAAACAACAAAAACAAAAAAAAAAGACTCTTTAATAATTCAACAAACGCATTTTAAATTAAATTCCATAGGAGTCAAACTTATTTATAAAAATAAAACCCACATTTAAAGTTATAATAAAAAACGGAATACACCTATATTTGAACTCAAAAAACGACAAAACCTTTAATATTTATTCAATATTATATTAATAAAGAAATTTAATGATTAGAATTTTATTTCATGTTTTTTAATTAATTTTTATTTTTATTTTTAATTTCAACTATCCAACCTAAAATGTATGATAAATGGTAAAATTTATAACATAAAATGTATGATAAATGGTAAAATAAATTTTGTGATAAATGGTATACTCAAATAAATTTATGATAAAGTGTAAATGAAATAAGCTTACCGGTCATTTAAAATCATTTCATAAGTTATTAGCGATTTAAAAGGTATAAAATCATTTCATAAGTTATTGATGTGTTTAGAATCAATCCATGTGGTTCATCATCAAAACTATATTGGTTGGTTCGAAAGGCGTCAACCAAATTTTCCTGATATGATTTCTTCCAAAAATATTTTTATTACTCAAAATAAGTAATCCATTATAATATAGATTACAGAAGCTTAAATTCAAATAACATATACTATAGATACTATAGATTACAGAAGCTTAAATTCATAATAACATTTATTATGAATTACATAGTAATATGGATTACAGAAACTTAAATTTGAATAACATTTTTCGAATCAACTAGTGTGGTTCATCATCAAAACTATACTAGTTGGTTCGAAAAGCGTTAACTAATTTTTTTTTCTATAATTTCTTCTAAAATATTTTTATTATTAAATAAATAATCCCTATTTATATTACAAATATTTAAATAAATATCCATATTAATATAAATTATAAATTATAGAAAACTTAAATTAAATAAGCTATGTAAACTAAATTACAGAAGCTTAAATTTGAAGCTAAATTACATAGTAATATGGATTACAGAGGCTTAAATTCGAATAACATTTAAATTATAAAGAAAGTTTACGTGCATTGATTTGACTGCCCTAATTGTATCCCTAGTCTTTGTGCTACCTGTATTACCTGTATTTTTATCATTTATCATCTAATGGTTGCAGCTTAGATTCTAGATTCAATATTACATATTAATGGTTGCAGCTTAGATTCTAGATTCAATATTACCTATTATTAAAGAACTTGGAACCTCCGAGACATCATTTTTTTGAAACTTCTCCATGGAATACCAAATTGCAAACCCACAAAATTAATTAAGAACACAAAGCAGTACTAGGCCATCCAAAACACATGAACATCAATTTTCCATGAGCCTCAAACAAACGGGTTTTAGATTCAAATCAACAGAATTTTAGATTGAAATCATTTTACTTCACGGTCAATCGATGGGCATTAACTCTTGTCAGGCCTGCAATGGAAACCAGAAATATATCTGCAAAAATGTCTCTGCTGTCAAGTCTGGTAGACGCCATTTTTAATGGGCTGGTTTAATTAAGCTCTCTACCGAAATTTACAGAAAAAACTTGTATGTTTTACCGTTTAGATTCTTAAGAAATCTACCCTCTGTACAATCTCTGCTCGGTGAAAATGTGGAAAAAAAATGACAGGAAACCATGAAACTACTGACAACAATATACCCGCAGGCGGCTAAGATTAACCCGTGGATGAGAGCTTATTTGGTTCAGCTTTGATTTGATTCAAGTTATAGTGCGCGCACATACAGGGCAGAAACCTGTTAGTGCGTAGGCTGAACTTTGGAGAAGGAATTTACAAGGCCCGCCTGTATCAAGGCGCTTGCCAATCCTGAAACCTTGCCTCCTCCATTCATGGCAGGGTTCTTGGATTCAGGATTAACCGAAGGAGGCTTCCATTCTCCGAGAACCAGATGATGAAAACTGATATCGAGACATTTGTTTCCCATAGCCCCTGCCGGGTTAAAGGTCCTGGACGAGGGCGGGAGGCTTGAATTGGAAGCTGGAACAGGGTTGGTGGTCCTCCTGTAAGATCCCAACCATTTTGGCTTCATGTAACGGTACTTCCTCCATGGCGGAATGTGCATGGTTTTCTTCTTCAGAGATCGTTTCGCCGCGTCGCACATTATTTTGATAATCTGATTGATTTTCTCCGCTTTTCCAACGAATATATTTGGGAGAAGTTCCACCATGGCGCTGTATTCTTTAGTCGGCCTTGCCATTTCGAACTGCGCTCTGAAATCTATATCCACCAAGAATCTCTCTGTAAATTTCCCTTTCCTTTTCTCCATTATTACGTCCAAGTACTCGTATTCACCTACATTTAATGCATAAGGAGCTCAATTCCATTGGCAATTAAAGAATTCAGTACAAAGAGAAATGAGCCATTGTTCTATGTTTAAAGATTCAAATTCTGATCCGAATTCCATTGAATTAACAGAGTAGTATATATACATTGTATATATATTCACAACAGAGATGTCATCCACATCCACATTATGTAAGATCGAATTCCATGAATTCGAACATTGACACAAATCCATTACTAATTTACTGAAATATCATTGTTGCCCCTTGCTAAGTCCAGTTCTTTAATTTACTGAGTTGAAAAATGAATTTCTTTAAATCAAGTTCAATAAATCAAGAACTCCAATTACCTGAAGGAAAATCTCTGGTACTCTCCCATCGCGATTTACATATCGCCGCATTGTATCCCAACGCTTTCAAGTGCATCATGACTAACCGGCGCAGAAAGCTCCTACTGCTATTCACCTCCATGCTATCCTGATTAGCCATGGCGTCGGTTACACAGCCCAGCAAATGCAACTCTGTTGCAGTCGTGCAAGAAACCACACTCTGCACACGTTTATGAAAACAAAATTAATACAAGGCGCACATTCAAGAAATCTTTGATATCAAATGAACATATTTTCTAGCTTCAGAAGTTCAGACCATGGCAGAAAGAACTGATTTCCAGGTACAGAGAATCTTAAAATAGAAATCAAGAAAAGACTTGACTGTACTTCTAGTTTCTGAGTGGAGTAAGCATCCTCAGGCTCATTCTCAGAACAGGATTCGCCATCGCCATTTGAGCAATTACAGCGAGAACACATTTCTTCATCAAAATCCATTAAGCCACAGACCATATCAGGGAAGGAGGTACACTCCGATCCATGATCGCTCCCACTGCTTGAATCCTCACTCTTCCTCTGCATCTCCTTATGATCCCCTTCTTTCACAGTCACATTCACAGGACCAGCCACCCGCTGAGACCTCATAGCCAGAGACTTCACCTCACGGTACGCCAAGATCAAACTCTGTATCTGTTATCTCTTCACCGACTAATTGGCCAGAGCGCCGGGAAACAGAGCCGGCATTGCTACATGACCAAAACTAGGCTCGCTGCTGTCCCAAACCTACAGGCCTGGCACAGAAATCCGCATATGGACAGTTTAAATTTAAGTAACAGATGTCGCTCAGGGGCTAAACCCCATGGAGAGAGGACAAAATCACACCGCAGATTTGTATCTGGGT
>APFE031295097.1:0-38417 GCA_000404065.3 Pinus taeda
TTGATCTGGGATCAATGAAACTGATCTGGGATTAGTATGAGTGGTTTGAGACACTCTCTTGTGATATTGATCTGGGATCAATAAAACTAAATTAGGGTCAGTAAGAGTGATATGACACACTCTCTTCAGATGAAACTAACTTCGGGTCAGTAGAGAATGGTATGAGACATTCTCGATCAATTCTTCTTCTTCATGGTTCAGCAGAGCAGAGCAGTGCAGGGCACTGATGGCAGAAATAGTACAGTCGGACATATGGATCTGCGGATGGAGTTCTCCCTAGTTGAGAGGGAGTGTTAAAATTGGCAACTAGGGCCAAACTCCTGTGGGTCATCTTATTAATGGCAGTTGATATTTTTCTTGGATCCCTCTCACTGAGAGGTGTAGGATTGATCTAAAGATCATCCGATTCCAATAAGTATTCATGGAGATATGAATTTTTAGTGTTATGGGACAATTCGTCAAGGTCGGCCAACAACCAAATAAACCCCACTTGTGCTCAACTTTTTAGTATAAATAGAGGTGGCCTTCAAGTCATTTCTACACACACTTGGGATCTCTTCCTCTCTACTTGTCTTTGGTTTTAGTAGGAGAAGAGATCCTAAGGGATAATGTTGCTCTAATGGAGAAAGGCTCTACGCTGCCCTAATGAAGAAGCCCTAACGCAGTTAATCAAAGAAGGCTCTACACAGTCAAAGGGAGACCCTCACCGCTGTCATGAAGGAGATTGAAGTAGGCTCCCTCACTATCTTATAAGGGTTTACTATATGCCCTAAACTGCTATGCATTCAAGCCCTAGCCCTAGCATGAGAGGCTAGGGCAGCATGGGTTGGAGGATTGGTTCATGGGTTGAACAAAGTCCGAAGTCTGTTGTAGGAATCTGTGATGCTTGTTGTGCTAGGCCGAGGCCTTGGGAGCTAAACACTAGCTTGTTTAAAGGACAGATGGTTTGTATCATTGTTGAAGGGTGTCGTGAGCAGCAGTAGTGTTGTGTGGTAGGGCACATGCCATACCACTACAGCAAACCTAGCGTGGGCAAATTTGAGGGCTATCTTGAGCCCTTACCTTCAGCATGGAGGAGGAGCATCTCTCCTTTCCTAGTCCGCAATTTTTGAAGGGTTGTTCGAGCACTGTTGAGAGGAACTTAGGGTTGCAACAGTATGCCCAAGTGCCCTAAACAGAACAGTCAGGAACAGCAAAGTGTCAAGCAGATTTGAAGCAGTGTTAGAGGTGCATTGGGTCACGGATATTGACCAGATTTGCATCAGACTTGGAATAGCCTGTGGGAGCCACATGTTGGGTCAACATGGAGTGTTGAATACCCCAAAGGAGTGCAGCGTGATGTGATGAATGTTGTGACATAGACAGCATAGTATATGACAGTTGTATACGTAGTACAGCGTAGTGCTATCAGCATACAGTGATGGATAGCAAATTAGCAATGCAGCATAATGTTAAAAAGGGTGTAGCATGGTATGATGCATAGTACAGCACTATGTATGATGCAGCTACATGGTTCGATGCTACATGTCTTCATGCAACAGTTAAATACAGCAAGCTTATACATGGGACAGTTGCAATGACACTAGGACAACTGCAAGTGGGACAGCTGCAAGCTTGGTGACACATGGGACAGCTGCAACATGGAACAGCTGCAAGCATGAAGAATCATGGACAGCAGCATGGTAAAGCATGGACAATAGCAAGTACATTGGGGTAATAGTAAGCATGGTGCAGCAGTGGCACTATGTACAACAATGCTAAACACTAGGGCAGCAGCAGCAAGAGGTCCAGCATTGTGATGATGGGTGCAGCACGGTGAGGTGCAGCATGATGACGAGATGCACCACTATGACAGGTGAAGGAGTCACCTTGGAGAGTTAGTTAAAGCAGCATGTCTTCAACTGATCTCGTGTATCATCATCCTAGGAGATGATCTATGCTCTTATCTAGGTAATTCAAAGTGTTGACTTCTGTTGTAAATGTACTATCTCTATCTCTCTCTCTCTCTGCTGAAATATTGAAGATCATATAAGAAGAATTGACGAAGGGTTTCCCCACATTGGGGTTTGTCCCTGGCCAGCACCACATCTTATGTCCTCTTGTCTTGGTTTGTCTTCTGCGATTTATATTTATGTTCTATCTGCAGTTTACTTTAATGCTGATGTGATTGCTAATCTGGAAAAGATATTGAGCTAACTGTGAAAATTGAAATAAATTGCTCTAGCATAGAACATACCTAAAATTAACACATTAGGATTAGGGCTTCTACTTTATAGACTTAGGCTTTCAATCTCAATGGACATTTAGGACTTAAGGCATTTATGCATTTAAGGTTTCATCATCTTCAAATAGGGCATATTATGGCATGCATCAACATTTGGCACCTAGGGTTTACTTTAGGTCTTTACCATTGACATATACCTCATGAACTTGTCATCACATAGTTGAATGTCTAGGGTTTCATAATGTTCATTAGGCATCTCAAGGGTTTGCAAGATAACACTCCTAGGGTTTGCAAGAGGATAGGGTATTATGATCAATGGGCATCTAGGGTAACATCACGCATCACAAGAAATTGCCATCACAAACAATGCCATATATTGACATCAATGACAACCTTGACCAACAGTCTCCCCCTTTGTCATTGATGGCAATATTCTTGCCCTCTCAACATTCTCTCCCCCTTTGACATCAATGGCAAATGGGATGCCCAAATGCTCCCCCTTACAAGCTGGTTCTCTTCATCATATTCCCTTCATCAATGATAGTTCTTCATAAATATGTTGCTCCCCCTGTCATGGTGCTCCTTTTTTTTGCTCAAGATAGAAAGATTGCTGCCTTATTATAAGCTAGCAAATTATCCCCTCTTCATGTCTCAAAAGCTACTTTGTCATGGCTTCAACAGTGCTGCTCCAAGAATGTCCCAAACAGACCTTTGAAGTTTGCCTTTAACAATGCTCAAGTGTGGGCAATGATGCCTGCTCCAACATGGTTTTGAATGCTACTCCAAAAGGACTCTCTCAAGACTGCTGCAAATTCTCCACAAGATGCTTCAAGTATCAACCTTAAAGATGCTCCACTTCATGCTTCCAAACAGACTCCATATAGCCATACGCCAAATGTCCAAGTTCAAGTTTGCTTCTACAATCCTTATTCTGTTGTCTTCACAGTCAGAATTAAGATGCCTTCATAGTCCAAATCAAGAGAAAATGCCACTGAAATTGCCTTTCTCGCTATCTCTCTTCAGATCCGAGTTCCTTTGTATCTCTGTGCTCCTCCTTAAGTCACTGCCATCCAACATTTCAACATCATTGCATTCGGATGAAATGGTGAAAGGTTGTGCCTCACTGTTGCTATTTTCTAAGTGACCAGCGTCAACCTGAGATATATTCGACTCCAAACATTCTCCTTTCTATAGTCCTTTTGATGAGCCATCTTTTCCTTGTGTTCTTGTAAAATTCTCTGCAAGTTATCTCCACTAGCAGATTTTGATATCCAATCTGTGACTGTCTTTTAAATTCTTTCTACTGATTGACAATTTTTTTTGTAATGCTTCAATTATGTTAGATGCTGCCAACTGCTCTTGCTTTTGTAGTGAACAAAAACATTCAAGCTCCTTCCCAGATGTATCTGCTTGTTTGAAGGTTGCCTCTATTTTTGTCCACAATTTACCTGTTCTCACATCATATCCCTGAGTCAAGACTTTCAACTTCTGCTCTGAAGCAATAACAGCAACATAGTTATTTGCCCTATTTCTCTAGCATTAGATGGCCTTCTCTGCTGCTCCAATTTCTTCTGATCAGTTATTATTTTATCAGTAGTAAAACACTTTGATCAGCAACATGTATTGTTGTCTTGAGCATTCAAAGCATTTTCAAATGTACTTCCTCTGGTACAACCTGCTTTCTTCTCCAGACTTTGGTAGTTTCTCTAAGTAATTCTTCATCCTTGATTTGCTTGGGTACCCATTTCATTTTGCAGTCTTGAGCTATATGACCAGTATTATGACATTTTAAGCATTTTGTTTTGTACATGAATGAAGGCGCATACATTTTGTTTGAAGGCACTTTTCTTTCTGCAAATTTGCTGTTGGGGAGCTGATTGGTGTTTTTGTAGACATTCCTTTTATATGCCCTGCAATCTTTTGCCATGTGTCCAAAATTTGTACAAGAGTAGCAATAACCAAAAAATACAGTATGATACCTGGAACTTGAGGATTGCCAATGTGCATTTCTGAAAATGTTCTCCCTTGAAGTGCTTTGATGATATTTACTGCTACTTGCAGCATCAATTTAAAATTTTTCTTCTTGGAGGAAAGGATCTACCAGTGTCATCTTGACTTCTTTCATTGCTTCTGCTGGAGCTGGGGGGATTAACATCGCTTTGAAGCTGCTCTGCATCATTGTTATTTGAAGTTTTGAGGGTTTTATCAATTTTCCTAGAAGAATCACTTGCATACCCAAGGCCTGATTTGTCAAATGGTGATTTTTGATGACTGAGGATGTCATCCAAAACTTGAGAACTCTTCAAATTCCTGTTCAGCAAATCAATTTCTTTTCTTAGTGAGACAATCTCTTCTTCCATCTTTTCACAGTCTTCATTTTTCCTTGCTAGTTGATTCTCAATTTCTTCCTTAATTCTTGTTGCTTCATTTGCTTCTACTTTAAGAGAGATGATATCTGATTTTATTCTGAAGATTTCTTCATCTCTTTCTTTCAGTTGACATGCCATGACTTTTCTTTCCTTTCCTGCTTCATCAACTTGTCCTTTTAGGAGGAATAATTTTTCCATCTCAACTTCAGCTTCTTGTTTCTGTGTCTTTGCTTCTTTTAGTTGACTTTTTAGGGAAAAGACTTCTTCCTTATATTGACCAATTTCTACTTCAGATTGGCTCAATTTTTCAGAATTTTGTTTAAGATGATTTGTCAAATTGTCTTTCTTCCTTTTTGCCTTATTCAATTGATTTGTCATGGATATGGCTTCTTCATGATGTCTCATCTTGTTTTGCTGCAATTCTTCCTTAAGCTTGTTGAATTCCTCATTCATTTCTTGTATTTGATGCCTCAATAGGGCAACTTCCTTCCATGTCTTGTCCTGGTCACCAACTTGCACTTTCTTCTTAAGTTCCTCATTTTCGTTTTTCAAATTGTCAATCTCTTCTAAAGTTCTATGGCAGCCATAAGTTTAGTGACGAGATCTTCTTCATTCTCTTCATCTTCTAGGTTTTCTTTAGCCTTGATGTTATCACTCTTATCTTCAGCTTCCTTGATGGGCTCTCGATTTCCTTCTTGTTTTCCATCATTTTCTTGACTAGAGATCATTGTCAACGCTCCTTTTGAGTGAAGATCATGAAGTTTATCCCATATGCCTTTTGTTGACGAACATTTTTCAAAATTGGCCTTCATAGAATCAGGCAGCCCATTCAAGATTGCTTTCATTGCTCTTGTATTATGTTCCTTGGATTCTCCATCCATCATGCTATCAGCAATCACCGATTTGCAAACTTCAATGCCTTGAGTCTTTAAGAAATTCCTCATTCTTGCCTCCCATATATCAAAGTTTCCGTTGAACAATGGAGCCTTCACAAATTGATTGACTTCAATTTCCGTGGTTGAGGGAGACACATCTTTAGGAGGACTGGAGACTTTCTTCCTTGGCTTTGCCATTTGTGTTCTAAGGATCAACCTTCAAGTTGCTAGGCTTTGAGTGAAGGTACTGGCTCTGATACCAATTGTTGGAAATACTGAGAGGGCGGTGAAAAATTATTTCTTTTCAATTGTTACTTTTACCAGGTAGATCACTTGTATTTAGAACACAAATGAACAACAAGAATAAATGCTTTTATTAATATAAATCAAGTACAATATATGTAGGGCTCCAACTCTAGATCAAGGCACTAATCTTCAATCTCCCAGGCTCCAACATGTATTTGCCAAGCACCAACTTGAACTTCCAAGGCTCCAACCTTGTCAATTTTGAGGCACCAACCCAAAGGGCTCCAACCCTATATCTAGTTCAGGCTCTGACTTGGTTTCTTGAGGACTCTGATCCTCTAGGGCTCCAACCCTATCCTCCCAGGCACCAACCTTGTCTTTTCGAGGCTCCAACCTCTTGGGCTTCAACCCTTAGTTTCATTTTATCAAGATGTATTTGGTTATACTTCACAACTCCCAATGTTTTCTTCAACGACCCTTGTCAATCTTCGTCTTCACTATAGTATCCACGTTATGTCATCAATGACAACCTTGATCTCTTCTCATGAAGGTGTCTTCGTTGTCCTTCATGGTACCCAAAACACTTTCTCCAAGGTCACTTCATGATGACTAATGCATCATGGTCTCCAAGATTAACTCCAAGGACAACTAGGGCTTCTCAACAATGTGTCTACAATAAGCTGCACTAAGCCTCAAAGTCTGCACCAAATAATTCTTCTAAGGATTCTATAATGTACCTCAACATTGCTACTTCAAAGATGCTTCAATATGTCTGCTACAAGGATATCTTCAAATTGTCATCAACAAACTTCATTGTCCAAAGGCCCTCAAGTTTTTAACTTGTTCAACGTTTCAAAGGTTCCACTGTCCAAAGCTTCACTTGTCAAAATCTTCTACAATGCCCAATGCCTTAATACTTCTTTACTGCCCAATGCCTTGATGCTTCACTGTCCAGGCTTCAAGCTATTTTCAGTCCTATGATCCAAGCTCTTCTTTTATTCACTGCTTCAAACAGTGACCTCAAACTACTTACAGAGACTGCTTCAATAAGGCCTGAGATTGCTTAATTCATTGTTCTGAAGTTGACTTCACTGACCTGAGGTTATATGATGATCACAAGTTCGAAATTCAATGTTCATTACAAGTCTAAGATCGAGCTTTTGCCACATGACCGAAATTAGGTTTCATCACAGATCAAAGGATAGCTTGTCACAGGTCCAAAGCTTGTTATGTTGTTTAGAGGCCTCTTAACACAAGTCTGAGTTGTTATTTCACTAGTCCGAGACACACAATTCCTCCACATGTCCGAATGATAACTCCTCCAAAAATTCTGAGTTACAGTCCTAGCTCCACCGGTGATTGTCTTGATTTTATCACAGGTATAGGTTCATCGAGCTCCACAAGTGACTACAACAAATTTTAACACAGGTTTGTGATCACAATTTCATCGAACTTCAAGCCTTCCAGAGAACTAAAACTTCAATCCTTTAATAGTTCAATAATTCATGCTTATCACAGTTAGATTGTTCCTCCATAATTCGTCTTTATAAGTTCACGAGATGTGAACTAATCTTTGTCTCTAAGATCTGTATTCTTCACCAAGATGTGTGACTGAACAAGTTTGGTCTCCAATTTATATACCAGTTCGACCTATAATGAATGGTCGTGTCATATGAGAGGAGGCTGACATGAGGTGAGGTTGTATGTCGGCTTGCATCAAAAAGAATTATATTTGATCTTGTAAAATAGTTTCTTCCAACTTATAGGGAGTTAGCAGAAGTGTGAGAGCTCGCTGGAAAGGAGAAATTTCTCTCTACAAACCTATGGCAGTTTCATTCTTAATTAAGGTTATTTCCTCATCAAGAAACTTAATTTTTGAGACTGCTATTTTAATTTTATTTACAATAGTTCTTAGTATCTAGGGATTTTGGTATTCAAGGTAAGGCTCCTTCATTTAATGTGTGACATTAGGATTAGGGCTTCTACTTTATAGATTTAGGCTTTCAATCTCAATAGGCATTTAGGACTTAAGGCATTTATGCATTTAAAGTTTCATCATCTTCAAATAGGGCATATTAGGGCATGCTTCAACATTTGGCACCTACAGTTTACTTTAGGGCTTTACCATTGACATATACCTCATGACCTTGTCATCACATAGTTGAATGTCAAGGGTTTCATAATGTTCATTAGGCATCTCAATTGTTTGCAAGATAACACTCCTAGGGTTTGCATGAGGATAGGGTATTATGAACAATGGGCATATAGGGCAACATCACTCATCATAAGAAATTGCCATCACAAACAATGCCATATATTGACATCAATGACAACCTTGACCAACATATGTTTGTATAAGAGTCAAAGAATAACCCTCAAAGCAAAGTCAAGTCTCCTCTAAGCATGTGACACCACCAAAGAAGCCATCCGAAGCAAAGATAGCAAGTCGGCCTGCAAACGGTCTTCAAGTCGGCCGAAAAGGAGGGACAGTCCTCTATATATATAGGTTGTCCACTCCACTATAACGTCAAGCAATCACCTCTAAAATTAGCGAAGGTAGGAAGCCGAGAAAAGGGTAATAAGAGGACAAGTAAAGGATCTCTAAGGCAGCGAAGAAAGGAGGAAAAAAACCAAAGTGTTAAAGGGCTAGTTACAACCACACGTGCGAGAAAAGGAGAGTTGTCTCTGCAGTTATGACAGCAGCAACTTATGGTCAACCATATCTCATTGTTTAGGGTTAAAACTAAGCCTACAAGGTCTCTCACTCAAGCGTGGAAGAAGGCTATACAAGTGAAGGGAGAAGGAGAAGTTTAACATAGTTCTTATGAGGGTATTCCCTCACACGTCCGAAGAACTAGGGCGACATTGCTATTGCTCCAAGTCTGCAATATTTGTGAAATAGAAGAAGGCTCATTTGGGAGGCAACAAGGTCATCTCCTTACGTTTGAAAGGCTCCATCACAAGCGAAGGAAGAAAAGATCAAGGGTCATTCTAGAGTATACAATCGAAGGTCTCTACAGTTGCCGGAAGAAGTGCCTAAGGAAGAAAGGCATGGTGCTGGAAGTAGGAGGACAAAGTGTTGCAATAAGAAGTAATCTTGAAAGGGCTTGATTTGTGTTTGGAGGATATTCTTGTCAAGGGTCTAGGGTTTGGCATTGGTCAATAAGAAGCTTCAATAAGAGAAACTTACTAAAGGGTTTCCCTCTCAAGAGAAGAAAGGTTTTGGCCTTGGCAGAGAGCTAACATCTTGTGTTCTTGTTCTTATGTTTTTGGTAGCAGTTTGATGAAGTACACACACATACATTAATAAGAAGAAGAAGATTAGACTAACAAGAAGAAGTAAAAAGACTCCACAAATTGTTATCAAGTCAAGAAGAATCACACTACACCTAATTGCCCTTGATTCTTCAACAAGGGGCAGGGACAGTGAGGCCGAGGGAAGATTTTCTAGATGTGGCGAGTGCATTGCAGAGAGGCAAAGATAGCCACAGTGAGGCTGACGTAGGGTTGGGCAAAAGTCTCTAGAGGTAGTTCCATTTTGCCGAGGAAAATCGAGTTTCAGTTGCAAAGGCCGAAAAGCCATTCCAGAGGCCAAGAGAGACATTTTCCCAATTAGCAGCAAATTAAACGGCTTGAGGAGCAACTGATTCAAGTTGAGCGTGAAAGGGACTACACAAGGGTGACGTAGGCCTGCGCAAAAGCAATTTGGACAGCTCACTTGGAGGTGCAGCCAAAGCTCGAATTTGAGTGTGGAGTGAGGAAAATTCCTGACTAGATTTTTGCCAGTATTTTTCTCTGTAGGATTGCCAAATTTCGACATCCAGTTGTACTCAGAATTTCTCACTACTGCATAATAATAAAACCCTCAGTTACTGCACCAGTTTTCTGGCATTAGGTTTTTTCGGGGACATTTGTCCAAAAATAATTGTGTTAATTTTATGTGTGTGTTAGCATTTCTCAATTTCCAACGCTATTATTTTCCGTAGTTTTATTTGTGAAGGTTGCAATGTGAATTATTTGGTATTTTCCATAGCAGATAAGTTGTTAAATTAATTAACAATTATAAAAAATAATTTCCAGTTGTTGCAATAAGATTTTAGTATTCAAATTTTCACACGGTATCGAAGCCTGATTGATCAATCGAGAAGCTCATAAGCAGAAGAAGAAAATTTTGCCGTTGTGAGGGAGCAACAGGTCGAAATTTTTTGGTGTTGCGCAATGCCTAGCCAAGTAGTATGAATTGTTGGGAAAGGGTTCGATTTTCAGTTGCATGGCAGCATAAAATTCGATTTGCCCAGATTAGTGATTCCAGTAGGCAAAGGGAGCAGCAGCAGCTCAGATTTTCGCTAAGCATATTCCTTTGTTGGACGTAGAGGGTTTTGCAGTAGTAGAATCAGCGTCGGGTGGAAGAGAAAAGCACACAGAGAGAAAATTTCTCTCAAGGGACTTCAAGTTTCAGAAGTTTGTTTTTCAGATTGCAGATTAGCAGTTGAGAGCAGATTTCCTCACTCCAAAAGGGAGTGCGAATAGCAGAACTAGCAGCCAAGCAGAGGGAAAGAGGGAGTTTTCGACAATTTCAGAGATGGCCACAGTTGGGCTCAGAGGTCAGGATAGGCTGGAGGGAGCCCCCAACTATGTCTTTGGAAGGTTAGGATGTCCTTCCTTCTAGATGAATATGGCCTAAAAGCCTATGTGGACAATGTTGTAGCAGTACCCCAAGATGTGGAGCAGCTGAAGGAGTACAGAAATGGCGAAGGCGAAGTGGATGATTTTGGATGAGTCCAAGATCATGTAGTCTCGCATATTTCTGGCAAGAATACTATCAGGGAAATGTGGGTAGCTCTCTCCATGCTATACCAAAGTTCTTTCGAGCAGCAGAAGATGTTTCTCTAAGAGACGTTGAGAACCATCAGGATGCAGAAGGGGCATAGATCCCTTCCTCACTTAGATTTAGGAGGTCTGAGATCAGCTGTTAGCTATTGGTGAGAAACCCCAAACCATAGAGCTTGTACGATTGGCACTAGACAGTGTCTCAGAGGACTTGCAAGTGTTTGTCCAAAGCATATTGGGCAGAGACACTTTGCCTGGTTGGGACAAGATGTGGGTCAATCTGCAGCAAGAGGAGTTGAGGCAAGCTCTAGTAAAGAGCACCATCAGCAGTAGCAGCAACAAGGTCGTGAAGAGTGAGAAGGAAGAGGAGAATGTGGCCCTAACTTCTAAGGGTCCCAGTCAGGGATAGGGAGAGCAGAAGAAGAAAAAGGGCATGTCAAAGGTCAAGTGCTTCAGATGTGGTGAGCTTTGTCACTACAGTACTCAGTGTCCTCTCAAAAAGAAGGAGAAGAAGGACTAGGTGGCAGCGTCACCCAAGATAGACAAGTTGTCCTCCAGGCTCGAGGAAGACTTCACTGTGATGGCAGCCATACCTCCAAGAGTGAGCTAGGGTAACATGGAGTTGTAGTCTAGAACTGCAGAAGTTTGGGCAAGGTCCTTGAGGTGTCCTCCTCATGGATCATTACCTTGCTAAGGGGGGCCACAGTATTCAGTAGTAAGATGGATCAATGTCAGTGATGCAATCGAATTCTAGGGTGGCAGTTGTAGATTAGTAGCAGTCAGGTGCTAAGGAGCATAGTACAGTTTTGGAAGCAGTGCAAAGTCAGCAGTAGCCCAGATTTTTCAATAGATAGTGCAGATGCTAGTAACAGTTAGGACTCAAGAGGCAGATGCAGCAAACATAGATGATTCAGTATTTCGGATTCTCCTTAGTTACAATTGTTGCAGTTGCAGCAGCAATAGATGAAAGGGAGTTGCAGTGCAGATGCAGAGTTGGCAGTGGTATAGTAGTGTTAGCAGCAGCACAGATACAACATCAAAGCTATGCAATGATTGGTAGGCAGTGGCTAGACATCAACAACGTGACAGAGGGTGGTCCAGAAATAGTGTGTTTTAGCCGTATGCGCAGCACTAGAGAGAACACCTTCCTCACTAAGAGGGATTGTTAGTTTTTGTAACATCGGAGGTGTTCTAGTCTTGAACCCTTGTGGAGAGGCTAAAACACATGAGCTCTCCATAACCCAAAAATCGTTTCTAGAAATTCCACCTAGAAGTGTCTCAATTAGATTATTAACCTATTTTTTTAATGTTTCTGAAGTCTAAACTTACGAAAACTTTTTAATTAATCAATATTAATTGAGATAAAGTGTGAATGAACTAGAAAGTCACACGGATCGATAGGGAATTAATCTGGGCCCTTGCTTAAGTTTTAATCTTGGTCATTGGAGGTCCAACAAAAGATTATAAGAAGAAGTCGATGGGTAGATGGAGAACACACTTGTGAGAACAGCAAAGAGTTCGATTTCCTTGGAGAGTTCAATTTTCCAAAGATCCAGCAGTGCTAGAAGAGTTCAAGCCTCAGTAGCGAAGCAGAGACAGTGAGGGGCAGGGACAGTGATATCGAAGGAAGATTTTCCAGATTCAGCGAGTGCATTGGAGAGAGGCAGAGATAGCCATAGTGAGGTTGACGCAAAAGTCTCTATAGACAATTCGATTCTGCTGGGGGAAATCGAGTTTCAGTTCCAGAGGCCGGAAAGCCATTCTAGAGGCCGGGAGAGGTGTTTTCCCAGTCAGAAACAGACTAGATAGCTTGAGGAGAAACTGATTCAGGTTGAGCGTGAAAGGGATTGCGCAAGGTTAACACAAGCCTACACAAAAGCAGTGTGGATAGCTCACCTGGAGCTGCAGTCAGAGCTCGAATTTGCTTATGGGGTGAGGAGAATTCCTCACTAGATTTTCGCTAGTATTTTTCTCTGTAGGATTGCCAAATTTCGACATCTAGTTGTACTCAGAATTTATCATTGCTGCATAATAATAAAAACCCTCAGTTGTTGCACCAATTTTACCGCATTGGGATTTTCCGAGGACATTTGTCCAAAAATAATTGTGTTAATTTTATATGTGTGCTAGCATATTTCGGTTTCCAGCCCTATTATTTTCCGCAGTTTTATTTGTGAAGGTTGCAGTGTGAATTATTTGGTATTTGTCATAGTAGATAAATTGTTAAATTAATTAGCAATTAAAAAAAAATCGAGTTACTGCAATAGGATTTTGGTATTGAAATTTTCACATTGTATTACCCCTGTTATTATTATTTCTTGGTTGAATATTTTGAGCCTGGGATCTTTCCATCTAAATTAGCCTAACTTACATGGCATTCATTTCTCTAGCATGTTCAATTTTCATATTTTTAATCAACTGAGTTAACTCCCTAATAGGATCATGGTTAACTTCTTTAGCCTTAGCCTTAGTTGGACCTCTTTCAGAACCAGGAATCTCAGACTTCCCAGATGCCTTTTTATCCTTTTCCAACTCTTCAACTAATGTTTGAGAAGCCTTTAAATCATGTGGTTTAGCATACCCTAGCTCATAAGAAGTGTCAACCATGAACGCATCCAAATAATATTCTAGCAAATATTTATCCATTGGCTTATTATCTTGATGCATTTCCTTGACAATGCCATTAAATTTCTTATTAAATTCGTCAACAGTCTCATTCTCAATTTTCTTTATGTTATTGATGGTTCTAAGCAAAAACCCCCCTTCCCTTTTATCTCCATACTTATCTTTGAAGGCATTGATAATGTCTTGCAGAGAATCAAAGGAATTGCCAGGTCTATCTAAATACCATTCCATTGCATCTTCGAGAGAGAAAGAACAAACAACTTCATCTTAATAACCTCGTGATTGTAGGCAGCTCTAGAAGTATGCTTCACCAAGAAGGCACTTATTGCATTATTCCCCTGAAAAGTAGGCATCCTGTCCAAACCGAACTCTGGGAGATCATGAGGACGACCTTGAATGTTGCCAAAGTTGCAACGAGAGAACAGGTCCATGATGTCTGGCTTGACGGGGTCGGGGAAAAGCAAATGGAATCAAGGAGGGCTTCCTATCCAAGAAAGATTAAATGCTTACTAGAATGTAATTTGTTTAACTGAGCTCTAAGAGCCTTTTCAAGATTTGGAGAGGAGTTAACCGAGCTACCAGGATTTCTTCTAGTATAAGCACTTGTGAACGGATGAATTAGTGGAGTCGCCACCAAAACGGGATACTAACCCAAATGTCCAAGTGCCAAAGAATGTGCAGATTGATGAAAAGATGAGTGAGACTCAAGATGAAAAGGTTATACCCCGGTACCTAAAAATGTTGTGACAATGTCGGGTTAAGGGTGATGATGATGAAAAGAAAATGTTGAAGCGTCGAGAACAAGATAAATTTATCGCGTCGAGAACAAGATAAATTTATCCCCAGCAACGGCGCCAGAAAATGTTGTCGCTCAAATTGTACACTAGATTGTGACAACGCTCAAGACATGGGTTGTGACTCTAATCCCTGCCCTCTCCGTTTGAGATGTCTACTAATTGTAAACTAAAGGCATAGTCCCTATGAATGAAGAGACGAACTACTTGTTGGAAACCAACAAATGAAGGAGACACAACTAAATGGCCTAGAAACTTGGTTAAAATTAAAAGTAAGTTTGATTATTTTAGCAACACTTAATTAGATTTATTGAAATTAGTAGTTAGAGACCAATGCCTTAGGAGTCTATTTACTTGCACAATAGGAATTAAAATTCTAGTAGAGCCTTGCTCAGTACATCAGATAATTGTTACAGCATCCAAAGATGAAATGAGGAGTTTGATAGCTTCCTTATATGGAAAATGAGAGAAGAAAACCCCTTCAAATGGAAATAACGGCTAGCTGGGTTGATCCTCGTCAAAATAATCTCATCCATCGATCTTCATTTGAAATAACTTGATCTCCTCCATCGATTGAATTTTATTTCTTTTATTTTGAAGAAAAATTCGAATTTCTCTTAAAATCCCTTTTTTCTTAGTCCAAAAATTAATTTTTTAAACTTTTATCCTCAAAAAAAATCCATTTGACTTGACAACCAAGGTCCAAAGGGTCAATTTCTCTTAGAAAATAGATTTTTTCCTTGGTGCAGGACCCCTAAAATTTAATTCCTTTGCCCCACAAATTTTTTGATGATTTTCCATTTGGGGAGAATTTAATTTCTCTTAAATTAATTTTTGACTCAAAAATAATTATTTTTTTGGCTATTTATTTCTATTTTTTTGCCAAAAAAAATAATTAAAAGACTCAAGAGGGGAATAAATATTTTTCCACCCTTTAAGTGTGTCTATAATAAAATAATTTAGCCATGGTGTCTAAATATGAGTAACCATGCACTAAATTATTACTAGATACACTTTTACATCAAAATATTACAATATCACTAGAAGGGGAAATACAAATTTGACATAGACCCTCAAGACTCAACCAAATTTTGCAACAAGACACATGATCTAGTATGAAAAATAAATAGACTCGATAAACACTAGGACTCACCGAAGACCTTGTCAAAGAATTCCACCCTAGCTTTGGGATATATCTAGGAGAAAAACTCTGCCAATTATATGTGTTTACAAACACACATAATTTGGGGAGGTTAAAAAACTCCTTACGATGAAACCCTTTGAGAAGAATCATAGGCTTACCTAAATGTTATTACATGGCTTAATAGTCATACTATCATCATTTACAATAAACTTGTAGAATTCAGGATTATAGTGATGAAATTTAGAGCTGAATGATGACAATGATCTTGAAAACATTTGTACACTACTTTGTAATCTGCCTCTCGAACTATTGACATGTACATGGTCAACAGGGATAATATACATCCATAGCATAAGACAAGAACAAAGATTAAGGTGAAAATAGTGTATGATCTCATTGTTGCCCTTAACCCAAAGCGCCTAGTGAGGCTTTGCACTAGGCTATTAGACTTTGCGGTAACACTAACAGTTAATTGTGCTCAGAGGTATGCTCATTATGTGGGAAGAAAGGCCATCATGTGGCATCTTGTTGAGAGAAGCAAACCGCATGCCACAAGCTAGATTGCTTCTAAAGGAAGAATGGCAAGAAGACTTCCCTAATCCATCAGCAAACTCAGAGACACATGGAGAGGAGTATGTCAGGCAATCCCTGTAACAAGAACAAGAACCTTTGCCACCACTGCAATTTGAGTGGTCATTGAGAAGCAAAGTGTAGGCAACTTCACCCAAAGGCTTTACCCCACAAACCATACAACCAAGAGAAGAGTGTGGAGTGCAAAGATTGAAGAAGATGAAGGGCTACCTGCATCTATAGTACAAGGAGCAAAGTCATTCAAGGAGCTATAGTAGCATAGGAGATCAGTGACACCAACAAGATCAATAGTAGGTTGATGCAAAGGTAAACCACAATCCAATTGTTCATTTCGATATTGCATTAGAAGAACCCATTCTTGAAGACGTCCTCAAGATTTTTGCATGTAAGTTAATGACCTTGAGGGAGCTCTTGAGAACTCCATGATGGGCTTGTAAGCATGGGCAAGTACCAAAGACTTGTTTCCATGTAGGGAAGCAATTGATCCTAGTAGGAGAACACAAATCACACTTCCCTTGTGGAATTATTACATGATGGCATGGTGTGTTGGGGTTAAGAGGACCAACATTTGACTTGGATCAATTAATTCAATAATTGTCAAGATGAACCATCTCCAAGTTTGATAGAGACATCAGAATGAATATTGATTGCACAGTTAGGATCTGGAGATTCATCAAAGCCAAAAGTCAATGAAGAGACTTTTGCATTGCAAGAACAAGCAAGCCATCAATCAGAACCAGGGCTAGAGCCAAAACCAAAGCCAAAGAATTAGAGTTTAACCAATTGCCAGAGCCAAAGCCATGTTCCAAAGGAGACAAAAGACACATTAATCCAAATTGGTTTCCTTCAAGCTTTTGGAGACCAAAAAGCCTCTCGATGGGGAGGTGTGATCCGAAATGTATCCCAACAAACTAATGGTTGTAAAACTTGATACTAGCAAGATAATTAAAGAAGGTTAGACAAACTATGGATAACAATTCTAATATATAAGTGGATAAGACAAAAGAGATAAAAGAGAGAATAAATGAAAAAGCACTCCCTAAGTCTTCAAAAGTGCTTAAGATTATCCAAAGATCGAAACAAGCGAGGGACGAGAGCCCTTAGAATGACAGAAATGCACTATCAAGAGGCTAAAACACTTCAAAATCATGAAAAGACCATGTATTGGAGGCTTAAACTCAAGAATGCACAGCAGCCGTTAGATCTGGCTGATCAACGGCCCAGATCTAAGCGGCAAATCGCAAATCGGCAAGCAGAGAAGACTTCAAGATGGGCGGAAGACACCGTCGATCAGCGATCTCCAACGATCGGATCGACGGGTCGCAATCGGCGGAGGCGAGTTGGCGGTTATCGGCACAAACCAGGCGGAATGAGTGATTGCAATCGGCGATTAAACGTGGATCGTCGATCGCATGTGCGGATCGACGGCCCACGTTACATCGCCGGATCGCTATCGGCGGAAACCTTAAGGGGCAGGGCCTTTACATATATATGTGTGCGACCCGATTAGCGAATCCGACGGCATCTTAAATGATGTTTCATAATATTTCAGGTCCGCACCAAAGCCATTTTTAATACATTTTTCTTGTATTTCATTATATAACAAAATACAAAGGGAAACAGGGCAGCGCCAATTGCGATGAAGCCCGGACCCGAAAGGGTTTGGGAATGAAAATGTATAATCTTTCAAATCTGCCAAAGCCCATTTTCAATGTATTTTTGTGTGTTTTCATTGTTTAAACGAAATACAAAGGAACCTTGGGGCAGCGCAATAACGATGAAACCCGGACCCGATGGGTTTCCATAATAAAATTGTATATTATTTGAAATCTGGGGAAAGCCATTTTTCATGTATTTTCAGTGTTTTATGTATTTCATAATACAAAGGAAATATGCACGGAACGGGCCGAATGCGACTTGTGATAACCCTAAGGGCAGACCCGATAGGTGAATAAACCATTTTTAGGGACTTTTGAAGTCCAAAATACACAGAGAAGACAGGAATTTACAGTATTGCATCATTTCTCTGTTTATAACAGAAAGCAGTCACTGTCTGCATTTTAAAGGGATTTCATAAGCCCAAAGAGCCATTCCACCACAGAGCAGAGGCCGAATCAACCCAAAGCGATCGTGGAGCCACAGCGCGACACAGCCAGAACAAACAGAATGATTGTGGGGCATCTCTAGCATGAGAGAGCTCCCAGGCAGCGTAGCAAACTATCCAAAATATCTGAATGCGGTTATTCTTCCATCAGAAGGAGCAACCTCCGAGCCATGCTTGCCTAGTCAGAGATCAAACAATTAAACAAGATAGAGGGATAGATTAAGACCTCTCAAGCCTCAAAAGATTTAGCAGCATTGTAAAGAGCTATAAATATCTGAAAGTAAGATGTAATACGGGTTCAACTTCTAAAGACTAATGAGACTTTACTACTCAAGCTTCTCATCTTCATTCATCAGTAATACAAGCTTCTTTTGCTGTTATATGTTCAACGTCCATTTTCTCTTCTGCTCTAAGCTTGCACTTGAACAGGTCGTTCATGTTTCTTTTGTGTCTAATGCCAGATAATTGTCGTCTTATCTCTGCGTTGATGAATCAAATTTGCAAGCTTCTTTACTGCCTGTCATAGTTTTAAAATTCGGCCAATTCGAAACGAAAACAGCCGAGTTGATCCGTTTCATTGCCCAGAAATATGACTCGGTGGAGGAAACGGTTAGGGAGGCCGAGTCAGCCATGACTCGGCCGAGTCATGGTTGACTCGCCTCCTAACCGTTTCCACATCTACTCGGCCGAGTCATTAAATCCGGCCAGTCACCCAAAAAACAGAGATTTTTCTAATTTTTTTTAACTTTTTAACATTTAGCTGATTGTTGAGGACTCCAAGGTGTTTTCTAAATTGGTTAAGTGCTATTTGGGGTCCATTCCCCTCTCCTCGTATTGATATGCTATTCAAATTTCATGGCAATGTTAAATTCTTAAAGTAAAAGCGACATTCTCCTTAATCTTCATTTTCATCCTTTTACTTAAATTTTTAACGTTACCATGAAATGACTCAGGATGTTTGAGAGTGGTTCCGACCTCATTGGATTTCATATGGAGAAAGTAGAATTTTAGATTTCATTCAAAATCCAGCAAACTTATCAGTTTTTCAGGATTTCAGGATTGGAGGATTGCAATGTTTCCATTGAATTTTGTCATGTATTAGGGCATGGAACTCGTATTTAATCAAGAGCACCAATCCCTCTATGTACCTTGATGTTAGTGACATTGGTTGTCGAACTCCTCTAGGATTCGCTCCCACTCCCGTTTTCGCTCTCGCTCCCCACTTTCGCTCCCGCTCCCAAGTAACACCTAGCCAGATGATGTTGGCAACTCTAGCAGTTGCCAGTAGTATTGGTCACAGAATTTGTTGTAGAGGTCATTTATAGCCTCCTTGGTTAGGTGTTTTTGTTTTGATCTCTATATCAACATCGTGTCTGTATTGGACAGTGCACTAGGTGCCATTTTGATATAATGGATATATTCATGAGCCTACTTTGATCATATGTTGTCTTCTATCTATATCTAATGCTAGTGTTTGGAAACATGAATGAAAATCTTTAAAATTATGTGTTTTTATAAAAAATAAATATTTAATGTATTTTTTACAACGACCGAGTCATTGAAATCGAGCCGGTCGAGTCGATACCGAGTCGGAGTCGACCCTCGGCCAAGTCAGAGTTGGAGTCAGAGTTTTAAAACATTGCTGCATGTAGCTAGCCATTCATATGTGGTCATATATGCATCTTCCGATACAGTCAATATTCTCTTTTGTTGCCTGTAGCTAACCATTCATTTATGTTTATGTATGCATCTGCCGGTATGGTCAGTATTCTCCATCCATTCATTGAATCTACAAACTATTGAGCATTAGTGGTCTAAAGCCTTGTAAGCTAAGGGTGTTCATGCATGTCTTGAGGAAAAACATAGTTGAAATGGTTATCTGGCTTGATCCAAACCATAATTTATTCCAATAGTTCAGAGAACAATACTGAAGATTATATGTTACCAGGCATCTCCGAGCTGCAACCTAGGAGAGTTTCTTGTAGTGATAACAGTTCCTGCAGGCCCTAGATGAGCCTCATTTATCATTCGGGGACCCATGATTGTCCCAACCCCTAGTGGGCAATGAACCGCCCTAACTTAAAAGGGGTATCCACTGTTATACCTTACACATCATGCTCTTATCCCTTGAGCCCCGAGCAATTAATCAAAGAAAAATCATAAAAGGCAAAAGGCATATAAAGAAGGGTGGAAAAATCAAGGTCAGGGCACCTCATGTACCACAATTCCTCCCTCCTATACATTATATACCCAAGTGTGGGCTTCCCTTTTGCTAGCCACCCTAGTACCCCAGCATGTGGCTCAGGGCTGCCCCTTTTCATTCCCTACTCCATTCATCTCTTTATCACATGCCACCACCCTTTGAAAGATGTACCTTGGACATACTATCCCCTTTAAAGGTAGAAACCACCTAATAGGATACTTGGTTAACCTCATTTAGAACTTGGAGACATTAGCACATGCCAAAGCCCACTATGGAAGGACATGCCATTATGAAGTGCTCACCTGTTGTCCATGGTTTGTAAGCTCTTTAACTCAATTTCCTTTGATAACTTGTTGTACTGTAAGGTTAGGGGACGCGTTGGATCTTATGCAGGATTGTAGATGGTCTCCATCTTGGGTTTGGTCTCCCTATACGAGGTCCTAACCAGTGTTACTTGAGAGCGAGAACGAAAGCAAAGAGCGGGAGCGAAAATGGGTGTGGGAGCGACATTTTCAGAAGCTCCCGGTTTGGGAGCGAATCCCAAAGCGTTGTTTATATAATATATATATTTTATATTTTTATATTTTGATACATATATGTCAACAAAAACAAGTAGAATAATGAATTAGATATAAAAAACATAAAAAAACATAGATTGAACCATATAACAACAATCATCTAGAAGTTATAATCTTCATCAACCACGTCCACAAGTTAGTAACATAGTAACATACAACATATTGAGTCTCATGATTCATCAATTTTAAAGTTTCAAGCTTTCAAAATTCAACATATAACATTTATCATCATTGATCACCAAAGTTGTACTTGTAAGCTAAGTGTAACCATTACAACAAATAATATCTAACATGAAATGAAATGTTATAAAATGAAATGAAACAACTTTCAACTGTCATGAAACATCATATTCATAATTCATTACTAATGAGTTATAATTGCCAATTTCAAACTTAAATTGTCATATACTGTATAAAAAATATTATAATAAATATGAAAGAGTCAATAGTTATACAAATTACTAGAAACTAGAAAAGATAAGTAAATCTATTATCTATTGCTTATGCTTGGGCCTCTTGCCACCACGAGAAATGTCTAATTTTTTAGTCTTATTGGAAAATCAGGGTCTTTGTCATTAATATCACCCTCTAAGCATTAATATCCAGAGGTATCTTTGTCATTACCTCTTTATCTGTATAGGGATCTTTGTCATTAATATCACGCTCTAAGCATTAACATAAGATAGAAAAAGCATAGCATGCCAAGTAAAGATTTTGTTTGAGTGATGCATACACTTTTAGGAGGGTCATGATAGAGGTGTTCGACAACCAATGTCACTAACATCAAGGTACATAGAGGGATTGGTGCTCTTGATTAAATACAAGTTCCATGCCCTAATACATGACAAAATTCAATGGAAACATTGCAATCCTGAAATCCTGAAAAACTAATAAGTCTACTGGATTTTGAATGAAATCTAAAATTCTACTTTCTCCATATGAAATCCAATGAGGTTAGAACCACTCTCAAACATCCTCAGTCATTTCATAGTAATGTTAAAAATTCAAGTAAAAGGATTACTTTAAGAATTTAACATTACCATGAATCGCATATCAATACTAGGGCCATAGACTTGATCATTAAGCTGCCCCACTCAAAACTTATTTGTTTCTTTGAAAACAAATTGCATTTGGAACATCACTGCAAATTTTTTTTTGCAAAAAAGGCTAAACGCTCCCGAAAAGGCAAGGAGCGTTTTTTTTTTGTTGGGAGTGCACTCTCGACCCGCTCCCGAGTCGCTCCTGCCCAGAGCGCGGATTGGGAGCGGGATCGGGGGGGGCACTCCCCCGCAACACTGGTCCTAACCCTCCCGAGGGCTACATGGGCACATGTAGGGTGTGCGTTGAGAGCCATGGACCTCCACAGCAATAGAAAACACTCCATGGATCCCCAAATATGTTCAGAGATTGCTCGAGATTCACCTATTGGATGAGGAAGATGCACTTGGTTCACTATGCCCAATCAGCCCCAGTGTTGTACCATACACTTGGCAGATGACCCAGGACTCGTATGCTGATGTGGCATCACTTACAGCATCATTTGAGCCTTACAAATGGTCTACATGCATCTTCAACCTACTTGGAGGCCCATGAGGTTACTTGTGTGTTCTCACACCCATTGAGAGCACCACAGGTTTATTACTTGGAAAACAAGGGGCCAACCTCGTGTCCACTACTTTTGGGAGTCCTATTCATCATTGTGGCAATTATGGACTTCATCAGGCTTCTTAAAAGACCCAACAACATGTATTATTAATCATTCGACCTCTTCAAAGGCTTAATATTTTGTATATGAGCTAGTTTGGTGGGCTTGTCACCAAAAGTTAGTTGTTTTGCACATTATTTATTTTAGGGGCTAATGTAGGCCTAAGTAGTTAAATAGAGCTCATTAGAAGTGTCTATATAAAAGTGATGAGGATTCATTTTAGCATCATCACTTGGATTTGGAACTAGTATCTCTTTAGAGATTTTCGCTATCCTTATTGGAGGACGAATTTTCGAAGCATGGAATGAATTTTTATGTTTGGATAAATTTCATATGTCTTGGAACTTCTTTATTGGAAATTTTTTGGATGGTTGGATATATTTTTATACATGTAAGTACATTTTAATGTTATTATTTCATTTTTAATTTTGTCACATACATTTTTGCTGGGATTTCATTATCCTAGGGCTTATTTGTTGCATCTCTTATGCTAAGTTGTGGAAATTTTGTTTCTGGATAGTGAATGCTTCATGTATGGGCCATGTATAATGAATGAATGTTCCTAGGGATGTTTCATTACTAAAATTCATCTTGACAAGTCGCTTACCTTGCAAAACGAAGTATAAAGTCTTTGAATCTGATTTTACTATTGCCTGAGTGCCAAGCGAAGTTGTCTTTGAGGCCTCCTTGACCTAGAAAATTCAAAGGTCCATAGTCATAATTCTACCTGACTCCAATCTCCCCAAAGGATTAGGCACTGGTCCACCCAAAGGTGATCACCTTAACTTTTCCTTCTCCCCTTTCCTCTTCTCTAGGTCTAGTCTTCTAGGTCACCTAGGGCATCAATTATCTCACGATCTAGCCATCCAAATACTTCGATTTTTGGTCCACAACTACTTTGGTGTGTCCTCAAGAAGCCCTCCAAATTTCATGATATTCTGATGGCGGGATATTGAGATATCGCAAGCCCTAGCTTGCTAACCAATTCTTGCCCTTGGTTTCCCTTGGGCTAGAAACCGCACTGGGATCCTTGCATTTCCTTTCATTGAAATTCATTCCTTGATCCCTTTCCCCTCCCCAATTAGGTCAAGCCTCTATTTAAGTGATCAACTCCATAGCCTTGACCTAGTTTGGGTTCGCTTGGCTTCTTTGTGGTCCCACAACTTTGCAACTCATATTCTACAAGGATTACATCAAAGCCATTTCTCCATAAGGATCCTTAAGTCTAGGAAGCCCCTTGTCAAGGCACATTCTCTAAACCTAGGCTCAAGTGTCCTCTTCACCCTTCTTAGAGAGCCTATCACCTTGCTTCTTAAGCAAGCCATATATTTGAGCCTCTCTTGTGAATGGGCCATTAGGATCACCTTGCTTCTTAAGCAAGTAAGCCATATATTTGAGCCTCTCTTGTGAATGGGCCGTTAGGATCACCTTTCATCCAGTAAGCCATATATTTGAGCCTCTCTTATGAATGGGCTGTTAGGATCACCTTTCATCCATCATTGATACACTCATTATCATGATCCTTATTATACCGAGTCTCATCCCATCGGTGAAACTCGGTAAAAAGTAGGGAGCCTTAGCTAAGGTGACAGTGGGTTATCACTCCATTGTTGAGCTTGAACTAGTAGTTTCCCTTCAAGGATTCCCTCCTAGGACCCCTGCTAGTTTAAGCGATAACATATCCAAAAGGAGGAAGTTGATCCATCGAAATACCAATGGACTCAAGAAGATTTGAGACCCCTCCAAACCAACACCAGGTGTGACAATGAGGGCTAGATAAGGTAATGGATTTTGATGAGCACTATGGCAAGTATGGGTATAGGTCTTGACCTGTCAGTGAATCAATGAAACTCCAAATGCATTGCAGGAGTGTAACCAAGCGGAAAATAGCCTCAAGCCAAAAGGGGTGAGCACCAAACTATACAAGGATGATGTGTTGGCGCACTGTCTATTTTCAGTTGATAATGCGTCGAAGGAGGACCTACACTCTCTCAACTACAGCCCAATCAACCTCCATAAACAAGGTCCCCAACCTTTGAACCATAGAGGGCCATTGGCTGAATAAGGGAATCCATAAGGGGCATCCTAAACAAAATGTCCCAAAAACAGTGACAGAGACATTATCTCTCTACAGCAGCTAAGGATCCATAACTTTTATTTACACAAGGTTGATAAGCATGTCAAAGACTAAAGTGAGGCCACAAGAATTTTACCCCAAAATAAGTAGAAGTGTTGGTGAGTTGAATCTCCTATCCCTTGAAAAAGAAATGGTGGTCTAATGAATTCTCTTTCGACGCATTGAAGATAATCACCTTGGTTTTACCCCAAGTTGATTGTCAAATGTCGAAGATTACAAAAGAGTGCCAAAATATCTAGCATCTCTGTAGCCCCTGCAAAGATGAGGCCAAGAGTACCACATCATCAGTGAAGAGCAAGATAAGGTTCAAGATTTGGTGTAGGAGACACCCATAACTGTCCAATATATGATCCTGTAGAAAGGACTCAAGCTTAGATATGTAGATATCAAAGAGGGTGGGGGCCAAAGGGTGCCCCTGTTTGATCCCAATGGTACTCCTAATAAAGTTATGTATCCCATGTGTAGTGCGGAGAGGACCAAGAATCGACTTGTATAGGCAGGTAATGGTAGTTATGAGTGTCTTGGAAATATCAATGGCTTTAAGTCTATGGAATAATGCCACGTGAGGAATAGAGTTGAAAGCTTTCCAAAGTATACAAAGCAACAATAGAGTTTCGAAGAGTGACGTCACGCCTCCTCAATGATGGCCCGAAGTGTAAGGAAGTGGTCAATGGTCTGATGTGCTAGTAGAAATCCTACTTGTCCCCTAGATCTAAGAAGTCTCCTCTCAAACTCCCTAGAGAGTTTCATATGAAGGGTTGTAGCATAGATATTGGAGAAGGCGTGGCCAGCCATGATTGTTCTATGGTTGTTTGGATCTATTGGGACCTAATTCATGGATCAAGTGAATAGTGCGATGTGACCAAGCCTATGGAAATCCTATACAAACAACATGGTTAGACAAGTTAGCTAAGTGGAAATCTAGGTAATAAAGATTGTGTTTGAAGAACTCTACCTGAAACCCTTTCTCATCGACCACTTTGTTCGTACTCATCTCCCAAATAGCCTCTTGAATATATTGATATGAAAATAAAAAGCAAGAAGGAGAGTGGACCTGAATTGATGCTCATCCACTGACATCATATAGAGTGGAGGTATGAGATAACATGGAATATGGATCAAGATCTACTAGAAGCGGGGAGTGGCAAGGAAAGGTGTGCTAAAAGTTTTGGGGGTATGGAGAAGGGAAGCATCCAATTCATGTCTCTATGAGGTGAAGAGATGTTTTTTCTTGTAGAGGAGGCATTGTAGGAAGCTTTAAGGATGGGATAAGAATGGCAGTCATGCGAGAAGGGATGTCTATATTGATGATGGAGAGCTTTGCAGTCAGCCAGTTTTGGAAGAAAGAAAGGTGGACCAATTGATATGGGGGTAGGATTTGAGGGTTGCTTCCTAAATGGCAAAGGAAAAGATGCAAAGTTGAGAGATGAGAAAAATGATTCAGGAGGAAGCAACAGGTGGAGATGTGTTGAAAAGATGTTTGAGTCTCCCTTGTCAAAAAGAATAGTTGTATGAAGTGAGCCTAGATGAGGTGGAGTCGCGGGGCAAGGAAGATCACCCTAAAGTGAGAATGAAAGGAGTTCATCTATTGTTAATATCCCTTGTTGGCTACTATAGACCAATGCAAATTTAGACATTCAAGTGCGAAAAGAGAAATCCCTCTATGGGTTAATACAAATGCTGGTACGGAATACTGCTGGCAAAGCTATTTGTTTGGGAGGTCAGGAGTTACCATACAAGATTATCTAAGTCCATTCAAAGACACAAGATGTGGTATATGTCAATAGCTTCCTCCTCTCTCATAGATATAATGTCGATCCAAAGAGCAACATTATTTGCTATTTCAGCAAGTATGTGTATATCATATTTGTTTTCCAATTTGATTATCCTACGGCATACAACTATATATGAACCATGTGAAATTTTGGTTATTGAGAGCATTCTCCTCTTGTTGATACTGAAGTGCCTAATTCATTGCAAAACTTGACCATTAATCTTCCTTTGGTTGTTGGAGTATTTCTCACATATCCATTATTGCCTTGCCTTCCATTAAGGAAGCCATTGAAGATAGCATTGAAGTGGATGTAATGCACAATCTGTGAAGCATGACAGGGTGACTTGAAGTTTGAACAACTCAAAAGCTCTGTGAGAGCTACACTTACAACTTGAACAGAGTACGAGACTCCTGAAGCCACACTCTGACTTGGCCACTATCTTTTTGAAGCAAGGTATACAAAGTTCTCAGGGATAGAGTATTTGCAAGGTCTTGATTTTTATTGGCCTGTCTGCTATTGTGTTGTTACTTGTTAGCAATTTGATATGTGAAAGTGAAACCAAGAATAGGCCATTCTAAAGACTAAAATCTCTATGCAAGACTAAGAATAGAGATCAAAGTTATTATACACATTATCTGTGTTGGTGAAGCGAATAGGCTATAAGTCCCTAGTTTACGGATTAAGTTGCAGATAAATGACTACATGAGGGTTTTTTTCCTTATTTTTCCGTATCCTTGTTGATTTAAGCAATTGATATCCAACAATCTATTAATTGCGGTGACTTCTAATATAATAATTTGTGCTTTTCTGTTTACTTCCACGATGTTGATTTTATATTGGAAATTCTTGGTCACAAGCTTGTCTCATTCTTTCACAAAAGAAAGAAAATATTATGACCACAAATAATATGACCAAAGGCCAATTGGGAATTGGGAGTCATATTGGAAAACTTTGGTCACAAGTTCGTCTCATTCTTTCACAAAAGAAAGAAAATATTAAGACCACAGGCCAATTGGGAATCAGGAACTGATTCCATTACCAATTGATATGGAATGAAACAGCCTAGAGGCTGAAAAACATGAGAGTTAATTCCTTATACTTAAAATCACCCCATATATATAGAGAGAGAGAGAATAGGGATATCATTTTTAACATTCTTCCTTTTTCTACTTAACAACGCCTTTTTTTACGTAGACATATAGAATAGGGATATCATTTTTGAACATTCTTCTTTGGTGATGTCTTCCTTTTTATTTTAATAGATATCATACTTAATCACTAACCAAGATATACTATTGACTGTCCTCCCTTTTCCAGTAACATAGTTAGCCGGAAGATACAACATAACATATTCCTTTGATGGCTCCATTATTTTCTTCAAGATACTTCCTTAATATTGCAGCAGTGAGTATCCACCACCTATCAAGAGGTGGAACGCTGCTTACAATATAAACCACCCTACCCAACTTAATAAGTATTACTTAATCACTAACCAAGATATACTATTGACTGTCCTCCCTTTTCCAGTAGCATAGTTAGCCAGAAAATACAACATAACATATTCCTTTGATGGCTCCATTATTTTCTTCAAGATACTTCCTTAATATTGCAGCAGTGAGTATCCACCGCCTATCAAGAGGTGGAACGCTGCTTACAATATAAACCACCCTGCCCAACTTAATAGCACCAGGGTAGAATAAACCTCCTCCGTCTGTAGTGCGCCACCCATTATTGTGAGGATTGATACCTGATGGGGCTAGAACAGACCCCACTTTCACCGACCTAGCTCCATCCTTTCCAATTATTACATCGAAAATGTTTTAGAGATTTGCATTAGGCCACTACAACCCAAAATATAAAACAGAGAAAATACCTGGGCCGGTTAAAAATTAACTGGCCAGAGACCAAGTGAGACTCTAGGTTTATTTGTTCGCTATTCTATTAGAATATGCATATGACCTTCGGCATGTATATCGGGATCAAGAAATTTGTCTCTCGTCCTCCATCATTTACACTAAGACCTGTACAACAAATGTGCTCCTAATTTATTTCTTACTGTCAAAAGGGATTTCCATCACTGACTACCTAGCCAAAATTTACTGTGCTTTCATGTCAAAGTTTCATATCTCGAAGTGAAAAGCAAGTGCCATCACAGTGCACGTTGACGTAGAGATTTCAGTCCACACCGGATTGATTAGTCAATTAATGCAGAAACCTTCAACCCAAATCCTTCCGGTACTCAATCACTAATGAATGCTGACAAATGCATTGTAAATAAGCAACTTCTAACCAGCCTACAGAACAAGTAGCAAAGAGTTCTTCCAGTTTACCTGCAAATTGGAATCGTTTGAATGCCTGTGAGCCCTTACTGCTGCTCCTCCCTTCAATCTATTAATAGTGGGAATCAGACCAAACTAGTCCCTGTTCGCAGCACTGGGAAAAGAAAATTGCACCAACTTCAAATTGTGGGCAATACCTATCCAACACGCCGAAGTGTATAATGCAGGGGCGGCATTTAAGGCACCTAGGGGATGGCACTTTCTGCATGCTGAGTAGGTATTTCCGACAACGCTTCTCCAGTGTGCTGAAGGTGTTTTAAATGTCCTCACCATTCTCGTATCCAGTACAGGGGAGCATTTAAGATACCTTCTACATACCCATAGAATGACATGCAATATATTTATGGTACATGCCATGGTTGTGGCAGGCACGAATTGGTAAGAGATTAATGGGAAAAGAAAATAAGCGCCCCAGTAATATGGCAGGAAAATATTGGCCAAATGAAAAGTTGAATTCTGGTATCAATAAGGAGCAGTCAAATAGCAAATCAAATTGTTCAACAGTGGTTACAGTTGGCGCTAGTTCATGTTTGACTATAATTTAAATAATGGGAGGGTTTGACGGTGGCAGAATGAGGATCTGGTTTAACCAGGGAGGAGATTTTTGAAGTTCTTAGAAACGTGGGGTTTATTTCACTGTTTAGTCAGGAAGTATTTTTTTGGTGGGCCGCAGATCATTTATGGATTTTGGCGCTAAAATATCAGGACTCGATAATGAAAATTTTGGCGCTAAAATATCATGTCTCGCTGATCAAAATTTTCCTAAATTTTATAGATGAATTTTTAAGTTTTGTATATATTGGAACAATAGCATTTTAATAAATTTAGAAAATAAACTCTATTTGATATAGAAAGAAAGGAATAAATTATTTTAACCTTTATGAAATTAAAGATAGCTCAGGATGAAGTAGTTTAAATTATTTTATATGAATAATTAGGTTAAAAGGAGTTTAAATTATAAATTTAGAAATTATTATTCCTAAATTTTATAGATGAAATTTTAAGTTTTATTTTCACTGAAACAATTTTGCCTTAAAATTTTAGTAAATTTAGAAAATAAATACTATTTGACATATGAACAATTAGGTTAAAGGAAACCTATGATGGAGTAGTTTAAATTATTTTATATGAATAATTAGGTTAAGGTGAACATAAGATGAAGAAGTTTAAATTATAAATTTAGAAATTATTTTTCTTAAATTTTATAGATGAAATTTTAAGTTTTATTTTCATTGAAACAACTTTCTCTTAAAATTTTGGTAAATTTAAAAAATAAATACTATTTGACATATGAACAATTAGGTTAAGGGAAACCTATGATGGAGTAGTTTAAATTATAAATTTAGAAATTAATTTATATTTATAAGGTAGTTTATTATTATTAATATTAATAAAAAGATAATAAAATATTGTAATGATAAAGTAAAGGGTTTTTTATCATTAATTTAAGAAAAATAGTTTTTTATATAAATAAATTATTTTAATAATGAATTAAAAATATAGTGAAATATGAAATATTAGAAATATATTATATTAATAATTATATTTTTTAATAAAAATATAATAAAAAAAATTACAATGTTATATTTTTAATTATTTTAAAAATAATTTTACAATATAATAAGTAGTTAATATAAAAATATGTGATATATATTTTAACATTATAAATTTAGTAAAGTGATATTATAAAATGAAAATTAAAAAATATGTGTTAAAATTCACTTATATAATTGAATATATATTTTTATTAAATTAAATTATATAATTTAATTATATTTATTTATTTTATAAAAATAAAATATATATATATATATATATAATATATAAATCTAAAATAATATATATATATTAAGTGATGGGGACTTTCACAGTTGTTCATATTGTGTTGAAGATTTCTGCAATTAAACTGTGTAAAGATTTTGATCAGTTCAATATTTTGGATGGTTACTCCATTCATCATTAGGGACCAAAAAGCTATGTGATGATGATCAAGGACAAAGCTCTTTCAAAACCTTTACATAGTTTAATTCTTGAAATCTCCAACACAACATTTTTTTTTATAAAAGACAATTTTTATTTTTAATTTCTCCATTAAACAACATAATTTTCAATTTTATTAGTCCCTACATCGCCAAGGACTCTAGCACTCGCCTAGCAATGAAAGTTCATTGACTCTCAATTAATTTGTGGTTTTTAAGTAATTTTAACTAAAGTTTCGAGAAAATGTTGAATATTTCTATTTTTCTATAAATTCAAAAATAATTTTCTAATTTTTGGAAATCTTATTTCCAGTTTTCCATTGACTGAATGAGTCTTGACGTGACATAATTCCCCTAGTGGAGGACGATTTATTTTCGGTATTTGTTAGTGTCTCACGAAATCATTTTAAAATAAATAAATAAAGGCTAATTGTGTGAGTGGTCATTCCGTCGATGATTGATGATTGCTCTCACAATGACACAGTTATATGTCACTGCTACCGTTCTACCCAATGATACCAAAACTGACGGGGTTCAAAGTCCCTTATGTAAGTGAGGGGGAGGGGGGTACTGAACAAATATGAAGAGTAAGCTTTTATATATTAATTTAATATCAAACTACTGCGATTTTACTATGCAGAAAAAGTCATTGTACGAAGTGTCGAAGTATAAGCAATAGCAATAGTAAATTCTAGTGGCAAAGCCTAACTCAATATTATTTTATTTCATTGCATGTCATGCAGAGGAAACTCATTTTCATTGTGATTCCTCCACACCTCTGCAGTCCCCCTCTATGCATAATGTTGCGATGGTGGACAAGGGTCTCAAACGCTACCAAGTCATAAGAGTCAAAAACAATTTAGGTCTAGAAATGAATGTGAATATTATATAGACGATTTAGTCAATTGATTAACCACCATCCTTAGATTTTATTGAATTAATTGCATTCATGTTTCAATATAACTAAAATTGACGCATCTTTGAACTCATATTAGATGTAAAAGTAGTTGGACATTATCAAACAATGTAAACATCAAAAGTTATACCAAGTGAGAAAGACAAAACAAGTTTCAGGTTGGAGATTCTCTCATGTTTGCGTACAACTCAAGCAAATGATTCACCAGTTGACAATATTATTACGATTCACCAATTTGTTGAAATTGTGTTCTTTTTGTGCCGAGAGGCGCATTCTACAGCCCAATATGACCCTGATGTGTAAGTATGTCACGTCCTCAAAAAATAACAAAAATAATTTTCACTAATATCGGCCAATCTTAAATTATATATACCTTTGTAATCTTATTAATGGACTAATATTAATTATTAAAATATAACTATGTATTTGAATAGATATTAAATTATCTCATGTTTTTAATAGCTTCTTTATCGTATACTTGAATTTGAATGGACCAAAAATTTACCTTTAACAAAAAACTTTAAGACATTAAAATTCCAAATTGAGTAAAATTTAAAATATTTTACTCTTTACTAAAGTCAATTTCATTTCTTAAATCAAAGGAAAAAGGTTAACTCAACACAAAGGATCTAAAATCTGCTCCAAAATCTTTTAATATTTCTTTTAGCTAAAAATTTGTAAAATGAATCTTTAAAAGGAAAAGTCATATCCTAGGGATATATTAAAATCTTTAAAGACAAATATTTCCACATTAAAGTTGTAATATTTGAAAATATTAATTTGATATAATTTTATTATAAATCTTGTTATCATGCCACTTAAAAAACATCATTAAATCTAATATTGCTATTATAATATCAATATTATAATTAGTATTAATATTAATATATTATCGTATTAAATTTTATAACTTTGGATTAATGTAATATTAAATTTAATATAAATTTTCATTTGTTATATATAACATATATTAATATATTATGATATATATTAACTCTAGATATATATGGAGGGAAGAATAAAGACATAGAGTGATAGAGGTGGAGGGATAGGGGAAGTGATAAGGGAGAGGAGGAAATAAAATGAAGGAGACCGAAGAGAAGGAATGAAGAGAGAGAAAGAGAGGAGTGAGAGAGGGAGAGAAGGGTAAGAGAGAGAGGGGGGAGACACAAAGATGGAAGGGGGAGAGATAGTGACAAAGTTGGAAGGAAGATAGAGAGGGAGAGAGGGGGGGGCGGGGGCAGAGATAGTGACAAGGTTCGAGAGAGAGAGAGAGAGAGAGAGAGATGAGAGTGGAGAGAGAGAAGGGAGGTGGGAGAGAAAGGGAGAGAGGAGGAAGGATTAGAGAGACAACTTCAGAGAGAGGAGGAGAGCGGGAGGGACATAGAGATGGAGTTGGGGGGAAGAGGGAGAGAAAAAGAAAGACATAGAGAGAGAAAAGTGGAGGGAGAGAGAGGGGGTGGCAAGGGAGAGATGGAGAGAAAGTATGTATTTTTTGGGTGAGATAGAGAGACAAAGAAGGAGAGATGGAAGGAAGGGGGGAGAAGGAGAGAGGAGAGAAGGAGGGAGAGAGAGGGAGTGGGGGGTGAGAGAGAGGTAGGTAAGAAGGAAGACATAAAGAGATGAAAGTGGAGAGAGAGAGAGAGGGAGTGATAGGGAAGAGACATAGGGGGATAGAGGAGAGGAGGGAAGAGAAACAGAAGGGGGAGAGAGGGAGAGGGAGAGTAGGAGGGAGGGAAAGATAGATAGATATGGAGAAAGAGTGTGTATGTTTTGGGGGTGATATAGAAAGATAAAGGAGAGGCAGAGGGAGATAGATATATAGATTTGCGGTGAAGAGATGGAATAAGAGAGATAGAAAGATGGATGGAGGGAGATATATATATATATATATGGAGAGAGAGAGCATGTGTGTTTAGGGGGGTGATATAGAGAGACAAAGGAGAGATGAATGGAGATACAGATATATATGGAGGAGGAGAGAGGGAAGAAGATTTCTTGCACAAGATGCATTGATTTCAGTGTAGATAACGACTTATAATCGTATTTGAATGCTTGCAATAGATGCATTGATTTCAATGTAGATGTTGATTTCTAATTATATTTGATTGTTTGTACTAGATGCATTGATGTCAATATAGATGATTATTTCTAATCCTATTTGATTACATGCTATAGATGCATTGATTTCAGTGTAGATTGTGTTTTCTAATCCTATTTGATTGATTGCACTAAATGTGTTGCTTTCTAATTATATTTGATTGCTTCCACTAGATGCATTGTTTTTAGTGTAGATGTTGATTTCCAATCTTATTTTATTGCTTGCATTATAAGCATTAATTTTAGTGTATATGTTGTTTTCTAATCCTATTTGATTAATCACATTATATGGATTGGATGTTGTTAATTTTATGACTGTAAATTATAAAAAATATTTTTCATGAATAGATGGAGGGGAGAGAGAGGGAAGAATATTTCTTGCACTAGATGCATTGATTTCGGTGTATATGCTGATTTCTAATTTTATTTGATTGCTTGATCTAGATGCATTGCTTTCGGTGTAGATGTTGATTTCTAATCCTTTTCATTGATTGCATTATATGCATTTATATCAGTGTAGATTTGGATTTCTAATCCTATTTGATTATTTTCACTAGATGCATTGATTTTAGTGTAGATGTTGATTTCTAATCTCATTTGATTGCTTGCATTAGATGCATTGATTTCAGTGTAGATGTTGATTTCTAGTTATATTTGATTGCTTGCACTAGATGCATTGATTTCGGTGTATATGTTGATTTCTAATCTTATTTGATTGCTTGCATTAGACACATTAATTTTAGTGTAGATGTTTTTTAATCCTATTTGATTGCTCATACTAGATGGATTGGATGTTGTTAATTTTAAGACTATAAATTATTAAAAAGATTTTTCAAGAATAGATGGAGGGGAGAGAGAGGGGAGAATATTTCTTGCACTAGGTGCATTGATTTCAATGTAGATGATGTTTTCTTGGAATTCTATTCAATTGTTTACACTAGATGCATTGATTTCAGTGTAGATGTTGGTTTCTAATTTTATTTGATTGCTTGCTCTAGATGCATTGATTTCAGTGTAGATGTTGATTTCTAATTACTTTTTTATTGATTGCATTAGATGCATTTATGTGAATGTAGATTTGGATTTCTAATCCTATTTGATTGCTTTCACTGGATGCATTGATTTTAGTGTAGATGTTGATTTCTAATCGCATTTGATTGTTTGCACTAGATGCATTGATTTCAGTGTAGATGGTGTTTTCTAATCTTATTTGTTTGCTTTCATTAGACACATTAGATGTTGTTAATATTGACATTGTAGATTATTAAGAAAAAATATTTTCAAGATATATAGTAATACCTAAAAGGACACTATTAAGAATTAATTCGCTGTCTAAAGTTGATATACATAGAATTAAATTGAAATAGATGTGCAGAATCAAGCCTCCTGCAAAGTGCAAATTAATCATTGATAGATCGTCTCCCTTCTACATGGCCAACTAATTATTAATAAACAATTACATATATTCAAAATTACTAATAGATAATTGCATATAATAATGCATTCATAATATTTATAAGAGAAAAATATATATTTATAAACATTTAAACAAATTAAAATATTCTCGAAGGAGATGTGATAATTATTTGAAGAAACAAATAATGTAAAGATTTTATAATTCTAGCCACTCATTAAAAAAAAATACATTATTTATTGACTTTGGTATCAATCCTCCTGCAAATTATTGCAAGATTGTCTCCCTTCTTTGTCATCAACTAATTACTAATCCTCTTACAAATTATTGACAACATTGTATCCCTTCTTCGTCACCAACTAATTACTAATAGACAATTACATACACATAAAAATATAACAAAACAACTATAACATTCAAAAACATTATCATCCAAATCCAAACACATCAACGCACAAACCACTCAATGCATCAAAACAAAGATGTACAAACCATTCAAGGCAAGCAACACAAACTAAATTAAAGAAGAGAATGATATGGTCATGCCAAGCAAAGAAAACATAATGTGAATTTTGAAGTTAACCTCAAACATATACGTAATAATGATAATCTCAAAATGTGACATTGTTGCGCTCAACTGGACCCAGCTTAGATCCGTCTAAAATTGGATCTATCATGCACCGAGAGGCATCAAATCCCTCTAGGTGCAAACCTTTCCTCAAGGTCTACACTCCAAGAAAAAGATTTGCACCTTGAGAGATTTGATCCCTCTCGACGCATGATATATCTAATGTTAGATGGATCTACGTTGGTGTTGATATGTTGATACCTAGATCTATAGAGCTCATCACATATTCTATCGCAGACACTTCTAATATTCAAATATAGTTACTAAGAAAATTATCTCTGTCATGGAGGCATTTAATCGACACCTTTTCGCATGAACGTTTGTATCCAGATTCGTTCAAATGGTCTTATGTTTGACCTTCTTGGCTATTATGGCCTCAACTATGATACAAAGACACACATTCATTGGTTTTCCTACAATATTTTGCTTTTTATATTAATTGTGAAGTTTTGTTTTTATCGTCTATTTTAAGTATTATAATCTCTTTCTTGTTTAGTAATTGATCAATATGCTTGAATATCATGATCGATATCATATTATTAACTTAATACTAACTTGCGCTCATTAAAAATTCAATGTCAAATTACGTCTATCAAGAAGCTTTGTGGAACACATAATATAATCATTGTGAACGAGCAGTTCCGAGGTCCAACGCTCCATGTTAGTAACATAAACACCCTTATAGTAAAATCTTACAACAAATCACAATATAATGTTACAATACGTTAGTATGTCCTGAATTTTGTTGAATCAATTGATTGATATTAAAGCATTTTAATCTTGATAAATGTCGAAGCATATATTGGTTTAGTAACTCTAGATTTAGAGTTACGTGCATAAGACACAATTCCCACTCTCAATTCAATGTCAATTCAAAGTTCGTGGAGACCTGTATTCATTGTTGTTCCTGCTTTAGGATGATGTGATGTTTTTTATGGTGTGAAGTGCGAGGGAAGTTTTCATTGTGCTTCTTTTGGATGATGATTGAAGTCGATGATAGTTGCATTAAAAAATAAATGAAGGATTGTTGTTTTTAATAATTTAAATTATAGATAAATATTTACCAAACTATTCTTCTATACGATTGAATTCATAGTAATCTCTATGCCAGCACCTCTCGAAATAGTACTAAAAAGGTGATTTCAGCAAATATAGATTCTATGTGTATTGACACGGAAGCATGTACAAGAATTTATATTTTTTAAATACTATCCATTGATCGTCTCATTGTGTGAAGTACGGAGGAAGCTTTCATCGTGCTTCCTTTGCTCATGGCATTTCCCACACAATGAAATCAACTTGTTTGCTGATTACATTAGCATTTAACCAAAGTTATCTGCTACAGGGACGGTAAACTAGAAAACTAAATATTTACTTGAAAAATATCAATGAAACTTTAATGAGTAACTTAAAAGAACATAAGCTACAAAAAGCATAAATGAAAAGGCATTCCAAGAGGGTTATGTTAAAGTCTACTGGTAAAAGCCTTACTCAATATTATTTAATTTCATTGTGCAGTGTGTGGAGGTGCAAAGGAAGCTTTCTTTGTGCTTCCTCTGCACTCTGCACAATGTAATTTTTATTTTCATGATCAAGTGTTTTCTCCAATGGTTTGTTTTTGTTTCACTGGCAGATTAGCACCCAACTTTTGTTCAGAATGGGATCATGTAACCGCCTCCTCCCACATTTACCCACTTTTACAAGCTTCCCAGGGTAAACATGCGCTGAGTGCTACTATGACATGACCCGACCTCCAAGTTGTAGTAGTGGAAGTGGGGCCTTCAAACTGAAAACTCCCTAACATCCCTCAGGGACTATAGACCACTCAGGATTCAGGGAACCACCCTAGGTGATCAATCCCTAATCTGGAACCCTTTTTCACTAACCTAATTCCATGACTGTACCCATAACACCTCAATCATGCAGTTATGAGGCTATAATTGCACTCATAACCCTGCTTCCGTAGTTATGAGGCTATAATTCAACTCATAAGCCTGCTTCCATGCGGTTATGACCCAAAAACTCCAGTTTTGTGCTAGTGGTTCCAAGATCTGAGCCACTTTTCCAGACTAGCCTCCATACCACTTCCCAAAACTACCTGTAACTTTCCATAAAGATAAACAAGATGCTAACAATGCTAACCATTGAAAACTTGAACAAGAACTCAACCTAGCCATGCCCAATCCAGGATAGACATTTCGTCAAACATATCATAAACATATAAGCGACAAGTCATGAATGCATATATGATCATAAACTTCTAAACTTCATTTGAGAATCACCAAGAAGGTCTAATGCCCTCTCAAGATAGCTCCAATAACACTTGTTATCCCATGCATTCATCAACCATTCTGTTAGCGTTTGAGATTTCACCTAGGCTGAGATAGACAAACCTCAAAGCTACATCAAACCATTTCACCTCATAGCTAGCCCTACGAGGTATGAGAAGGCTCTCTCGGGTCAAACTCGGGGAATTTTTCAATAGGATGAGTTGACCAATTAGGAACAAGGATTTTAGGTAGTAAACTGATAATGATGGTTGATTTGGAGTTTTTGGTTTTTTTTGGTGGCAATTGGAGGGAGTGCAATTCAGGGTGCGGGGATTGAGCTCAGTTTTTGCAGGTGGGTCTTTGGGGCAAGGTAGGAGTTTATGCTGATGCCTTTAGCTGGAATAGATGATCAAGGAGGAAAGAAGATAAGCTAAAGAGGGCAAACAATGAATTTGAATCCTCTCTAGACAGTGGAAAACATAAATATTAAACAAAATTGAAAGCTGAGCATGGCATGCATGAATTCAAACTTTATCACTTCTTTTGTTTAATTAGCAGCAAGAGAATAAGA